>JAASAO010001462.1:0-53335 GCA_017311375.1 Mytilus coruscus | reverse complement strand
TCAAGCTTAAAGCATATCCAGAAAATCCTGCCTACAACTGTGTTTTTAATCCAATTTATGAAGATATATGCAAAACATGAAAATAAAATTCCTCCATTAGGCATCCGTTTAAAACCACACTTAACCACATTTGATTTAAAATCTGTTGCACAAGTTGAAACTTGCAAATGCCCTCCATGGAACTTCCAAAACCGAAAATGATATTTGACCTCCGTAAATACAAAAAACCGAAACAAACCTCTTATAATTCAACAACATTTTGCTGAAATTAAGTCAAATTATTCAGATTTTTCAACTGTTTATACAGATGGATCGAAGGATGGTAACCGAGTTGCATCTGCTGCTGTCTTTGGAGGCAGAGCTGCGACTCTCCGTTTGTCATCTGCCGCATCCATATTTACTGCTGAAGCAAAGGCAATAATTTTAGCTTTAAAATTTATTGCTACTTCAGACAAATCTAAATTTATAATATGTTCTGATTCACTTTCATGCTTACAAGCTATACAACATACTAAAATTAAAACCCGATAATTCTCAAGATTTTATATGTAATGAGGAATTTAAAATTCTTCATAAAGAAATAATTTTCTATGGGTTCCGAGTCATGTTGGAATCCATGGAAACACGGTTGTAGACGAAGAAGCAAAAATGCCCTGGATGATCCCTTATCTAACTGTGATATACCTTATACCGATTTTAGATCTAATATTAGAGAATATGTTTTTAATATATTGGAAAATGAATGGAGTAAAAGGTTGATAATAAATTACATGAAATTAAACCTAAATTAGGTAAACCTGTTGATACTTTTATGTGCAGAAGATCAGTGTGTTATTTCTAGATGCCGTATTGGTCATACTAGAATAACACATGAATATCTTCTGAAAATGAAGAAGAACCACAATGTATACCTTGCAACTGCAAGTATACTATTAAACATGTTTTAATCAATTGTATTGACTTTGCTGATATTCGTAAGAAGCATTTCAATGTCAATAATATGTATGATTTATTTGATAGTGTTCCAATTACAAATATTGTTTCATTTTTAAAAGAAGTTGGAATATATCATAAAATATAAAAATGCTGTATGAATTGAAAATGATTTTAATTTTATCACCTTATCTTAGTGTTGTTTTTATTTGTAAATAAACAATTTTGCTTTAGACTTGAGTTTTAGTATATTGAAGGACCTTTTGTCCGATTTTAAAGATATACTTTAAATTGTTAAATGTTCGAATTAGCTCTCGCCGCGATATAGCCTTTTTGCGCTAAGGCGGCGTAAAGCAAACACCAATCAATCAATCAATCAATGAAATGTTTAAATAAAGTTCTTTTATTATTTTTAAGAAGCTAAATTTTGAGTTATGATTTGAGGAAAACTGCTCCTGATATTTCATTTCCTTATTTACAACACAAGAGTTTCCATACTGTTATAATACAACAGATATTAAGTGTAAAATGTGTGTCCCTGGGGTTATTCTAAACCCGATTACCGAGGTTACATCATGTACATAGAAATATTTCAATACAGTGGTCTAAGTAGTCACTACTGTTATCACTAGCCAGTCAACACTGATGTTGTGAGTTAGAACCCCGCTCGTGCAGGTGCACTCGACTCTAATCTGTATTGATTAGGATTGTCAGTTTTCCTATCGAAGGTCGGCTGTTTTCTCCGGGGACTCCGGCTTCCTCCACCAATAAAAACTGGCCGCCACGAAAATAGCCAAAAGCGGTGCTTAAAAGTGGTGTTAAAACACCAAAAATTAAATCAAATCTTGGAAAGACTTTGTTGTTTTAAGACAATCATCTTGAACTCAACTAAAGCTTATTATTTCATAAGATAAAGCTACTTTTTAATTCCAAATTTGCATATATATAAAAATGAAGACACTTTTGTACTATTTCGTTTGTAAATGTGATTTGTTGAGAAGATGAACTAACTACAGGCTCTCAAGAGCCTGTGTCGCTCACCTGTATTTACTGATGTTTTGGAAATCATGTAAAATAAGGTTAAAATCATAATTAATAGTATTAGATATAAGATATTATAATGATATATATCTAAGATAATAACAAAAACTGCAAAATTTCTGTAAAATTACTAAATCAGGGCAGCAACCCAACAACGGGTTGTCGGATTCGTCTGAAAATTTCAGGGCAGATAAATCTAAATCTGATAAACATTTTGCCACTGTCAGATTTGCTCTAAATGCTTTAGTTTCAGAGATATAAACCAATCAAAGTGCTGGATAGCACCTCTGGGAAGTTTGCAACTGTAGATGTGTACAATGTCAAATAGGTTATAGATATGTATTATTTCAAATAGGTTATAGATGTGTATTATTTCAAATATGTATTTAATCACAGCTTTGATGTTTTTAACTAATAAAACCATTTTCTTTTCAGCAATTATCAAAAAAATTTTCATTGTTTGTCATTTAAATTTTGATATTATCTATTGAAACCTTAAACTGTTGTTCTAAAATAACCAAATATACAATAAGCTCTGTTAAATTTCTTTATGTGCCCATGCCATATCTAGGGCCTGTGATTTTATAGTATTTTTTTCCATTTGTAACTGGGCATAACCCTAACCATAACAGTGAAATGAATGCACAAAATTCAAACTTGATCTTGGTTTTATGGTTAAAGGTATTGTGTATAAGTTTTGTAACATTTGGTTGAGACACACTAAAGTTAGAGCACGGAATTGAAAAATATTTGTAAGTGTTCCGCGGAACCTGGTGTCTCGCCTACTTTTGCTGTTAATCGCAGGCTCAACAAAATAGGGAAAAAGTTAATAAAAATATTCCTCTCTATACTATCTTTTGATTGTTAGAAGCTTCTGTCCAAGTTTGGTAAAATCCAGGATAGTTTATGAATCTAATAAATGTTTAAAAAATTTAACTGCAGACTGTATGTAATGTTAACTGGAAGAAAAGCTAAGTCCATTAATAAGTAAAATACGGAAAACAAGAACAAAGTTTTAACTAAATTTCCTTCTAGATACTAGCTTTTGATCATACACAAGCTTCTGTCCAAGTTTGGCACAAATCCGGGATAGTTTAAGAAAGTTATTAAATTTTAAAACTTTAGCCACAGAGTGAATGTAATGTTTCCTGGCAGAAAAATTAAGTCCATTTATAATTAAAATACTGAAATTTTTTTACAAAATTTACTTCTGGATACTATCGTATGATCATAAACAAGCTTCTGTCCAAGTTTGGTAGAAATCCAGGATAGTTTAAGAAAGTTATTAAAATTTCAAAAACTTTAATCACAGAGTGAATATTTGTGGACGCCGCCAACAATATGTACATGTAGGATCGCTATGTCTCGCTTTTTCGACAAAAGTCGAAGGCTCAACAACAATCACAATTTTTAAATTTGTAAAGGGCATAACTCTAGAACAGTAAAACTGACGCCACCAAAACTCAAATCTAAACAGTGTTTTGTGATAATGAGCTTTGTGTATAAGTTTCATCACATTTGGTTGAGACAAACTAAAGTTACAGATCGTAAACAAAAATTCAAGCAACTTTTCCATTTGTTAAGGAGCATAACTCTAGAATTGTAAAATCGACGCCACCGAAATTCAACTTGACCTGTGTTTTGTGGAAATAAGTATTGCGTATAAGTTTCATACAATTTGGTTTAGGAAAACTAAAGTTAGAGAACATAAACTAATTTTTGATGTACGGACGTATGTACAAGTAAGGGACGTACATACTAGCAGAAGAAAAAGGGTAAAACTTAATACGATAGGGACATAACAATAGCAGTATGACGAAAGGAATAAAAGTTTATAAAGTTAAAACACTAGATTCATAGAGGTGCTTATAACCCTGTAACACATTTTAAAGTTGATGCTGTGAAATTTAGCACTGAGGCAATAACATTTGAGATTTTTGGTTCGTCATAATTATTTGGACTAGCACTAAGAGTAAGAAAGTCATTTTGCTATTACATGGACAGATATTATTTAATCATGTTGCTACAGCACTTGTCTTGATACACTGAGTTATTCTAATTAGAAGCTGACTTGTCTGCCTTATCCTTGTAACGATTTGTGTACAAATGTTATTGTTAATCGTAACACTGAAGACATGGGCTGTGATATGTACGAACTGTCGTTGAGTCAATGTTTTTCAGCTGCCAGTTTGATCCACGTGACTGAGCATGCTGGACGAGTGAAGGTCCTTAAATTCACATTGGAATGTGAAATAGCTAGTATTTAAATAGCGGAATTCAAAGTTTTCAAATGTTTTGGCATCAAAACCTTCCGATCGATGTTTTGACAAAACATGTACATTTCTATCATAGCCGGTATTTACCTTTACTTATCCTTGGCGTGTGACATAAGCCATATGATTATCGAGTATTTCTGTCACCTTTGTATAATTGTTCAATCAAACTTTTATCACTTGTCAATTATCCGACGGCTTGGTCAAAATATAAACATGTTAAAAAGTACGTTGCATTCAGTAATGTCAGTCATACGGGATTCTTTCGATACACTCGGGCTTTTACTTTATATTTAATACTAAACATTTGTAAATATCGTACATAGTAAAAATTGAGCGGTAAATGTTCATTCATGAAATATTCATGAATGAAACGATGTCTCGCGTAGATTTCTTTTGATTTTCTCTTCAGCGCATGGAAAATCCGCGAAGTAGTGTTTGTAATAATCATTTTCAAAATGAAGTTAAATTCACCTGAATTGTCGGTGAACATTCATTCCTTTTTTAATTCAAGCTGTAATCTTTTCAAAAGGACTCAAAATTTCAAAAGCATCTTCCTAGAATCAGTATTCAAACACTAGTACTACATTATCTTGGAGCAGAACATTTGCGATAGTCTGTCACCGGAAGTTAGAGGTCGACGCCTTAGGAAAGTGTTGCTATAGCAAACTTCCCAAAACTGCATTTACCCTATGTTCTATTTTAACCATGTCGGCCACATTTTTAAACTGGATACCCTAATAATGATTAAGGCCAAGTACGGTTAAATTTGTCTCAGTAGTTTCAGAGAAGATTTTTGTAGAAGATTACAAAAATTTACGAAAAATTGTTAAAAATTGACTATAAAGGGCAATAACTCCTAAAGGGGTCGACTGACAATTTTGGTCATACGACTTATTTGTAGATCTTACTTTGCTGAACATTATTGCTGTTTACAGTTTATCTCTATCTATAATAATATTCAAGATAATAACCAAAAACTGCAAAATTTCCTTAAAATTACCAATTCAGGGCAGCAACCCAACAACGAGTTGTCAGATTTGTCTGAAAATTTCAGGACAGATAGATCTTGACCTGATAATCAGTTTTACCCCACGTCAGATTTACTCTAAATGCTTTGGTTTTAGAGATATAAGCCAAAATCTACATTTTACCCCTACGTTCTATTTTTAGCCATGGTGGCCATATTGGTTAATTGGCGGGTCATCGGACACTTTTTAAACTAGATACCCTAATGATGATTGTGGCCAAGTTTGGTTAAATTTGACCCACTGGTTTCAGAGAAGATTTTGTAAAAGCTAACGACAACGGACGCATAGTGATGAGAAAGTTCACTTGGCCCTACGGGCCAGGTGAGCTAAAAATGTGGAAATTGAGATTTGTAATTCATAGCATCTTTAACTTTTGACTGTGCCTGCCTGTTCTGTCATTATAATAAAAGATGCAGATTAGAACTGGCTAACATGGTTACAAATGGTTTTAGAATTTTGTATCCTAGTATTTTGGCTTTTAATTGAAATAATATATAAGATCGAGAATGGAAATGGAGAATGTGTCAAAGAGACAACAACCAGAATAAAGAGCAGAAAACAGCCCATGGTCACCAAAATGTCTTCAACACAGCGAGAAAATCCCGCACCCAGAGCTGGGCTTTAGCTGGCCCCTAAACAAAAATGTGTACTAGTTCAGTGAAAATTGACATCAAACTAAAATTAGAAACATATAATTTGAACTAGAATTTAATAAAAACCATAAAAGACTTACAAAGTCCAGAGGTTCCTGACTTGCGACAGGGCGCAAAAATACAGCGGGTTAAACATGTTTTGTGAGACCTCAACCCTCCACCTATAACTCTAGCCAATGTAGAGTAAACAAAACAGCAATACAAACAGTAAAACTCAGTTTAGAAGAAGTCCAAGTCTGATACATGTCAGAATAGGTAATAAAAGAAACTATGGTTAGCAAAATGACAATGATCTCTAATGTATGGAAAAGTGTTAGGAAATTATTTGAAATTGTATGGAGTTAATATCAACTGGATAGTGTTCTAGAATGTTCCAACCGTTATTTATGTTCGAATACATGGGCGTAGTGTTTCAATGTTTGTGTTTATTGTAATTGAATAAATTTTTAAGATTGTAAACAATTGTGGTTCATGAAAATATCAAGTTTTACAAACAATTCAACAGACATCAATTAACTAATTAAATGGCTTCAATTTACTATCTACTTTTCCTGTCAATCGCTTTTTGTTCTATATATAACATATATATATATATATATATATATAAGTGCCTAAGAATGTAACTATAACACACTAATGAGTGTTATAAAATTAGTTGTTATATTTTATATTATTCACGCAATATTTCGCTAAACAAATTAGCTTCATCCGGCGTGTGCATCTCTCAAGGTGAAATCGGATGCATGACAAAAAATATTTTGTAGCTTGAACTACACAAAATTTGAGTAAAAGATTAACAAAATTTATTGATGTTCTATAAAAATATATGTTTGTAAATTGTCTAGAATATATAAAAATATTTTTGCCGCTTATTGTACATAGCAATTCTTAAATCAAAACAAATAGTTGTTTTAGTTAAATAGAATGAAGTTCAGGATTTATTCCTTTGGTTTTGGGTAGAACTGTTTTTCATCTCTCTCATTAAGTCCATCAGGTTCAAGAGTACGTAGCTGATGCATCCAGAACCTTTCTCTGTTTTCTCCTTTGGGAGTCCCAATTTTGGTTTACCTCAATTATTTGAAAGGTGATATTTTCAAACGTATGCCCTGTTCTTAAGAGGTGTCTCGTAATTGGACAGTTTCTTCCTTTGTATAAAAGACCGGTGATTGTTAAGTCTGATGTTGAATTTCGTTTCTGTTTCACCAACATACTGCAGCTTGCAAGTTCCACAAGTAAGAATATAAATACTATTTTCCGTTTTGCAATTAGATGTAACATAGATGTTGCTATTTTTAGACACTATATATATATATATATATATATATATATATATATATATAATCGCTGTTTTTAGCGAGATATTAATGGTGCCTGACTATATGCAGCTAGATAACCAGGAAAATTAACATTTCTAATGGTGAACCATCCAAGGAAAATAGCTAAATACTTAGCAGCATCACTTTTCCGTTGAAAACAGTTTACTCTAGTTAACATTCTTACAACTTTTCACAAACTTTAGAAGAATAATATATGAACTTTTACAAACGCTAATTCTTAAATTATAATTATCCGTCTCTCGAATTTAAATTTAAATTGACAATTAACACGTGATATTGGAACATTTATATTGAATTGAAAGTAAAGGTGACTTATTGGTCCATTGGGGCGGGTGTATTATGTATGTAATTATATTCTGTACAAATTTATACATTTATGTTGATTTTCACATGTCACTATAATAAACTATTCACTTACTTACTTATAACACTTAAAACCTTGAAAAATAGGTTTATATTATTATACCCCACGCAACGAAGTTGCGGAGGGTATAATGTTTTGACCCGTCCGTCCGTCAGTCCGTGAGTCCTGTTTCTTGTCATCGCAACTCCTCTCAAACCACACAACAGAATTTCATGAAACCTTTTAGATAATAAGGACATACATGTACTATGTAGATGTGCATATCGACAGGAAATTATGATTCAATTTTTTCCAGGAGTTACGCCCTTTGAACTTATTTGCTTCAATATACCTCTGCAACAGTTTGTCATCGCAACTCCTCTGAAACCACACTACAGAATTTCATGAAACTTTGTAGATAATAAGGACATACTATGTAGATGTGCACATCGACAGGAAGTTATGATTCAATTTTTTTCTTATACATTTTTTTCTTACAGTTATTTTATTTCTCCAGTGACAATGTGGGGACGTGGGGTATGTGAGCGCGCTCACTAAGGTTCTTTAATTGATATATGATTTTTACCATTTAAGGTGGATCCCTACAGATACAGCAACTTTTTTTCACCATTGAATTTTTCTTAAAATTTGCATACACATACTATGCACTGGCCTCTATAAAATTTGAGTTCTGTATAACTTTAAAAGAAAAGAAATGATATTCTTTAAACATTTGTTCAAGAATGGTCATTATTTCTTATCATATTTGTGACTTTTTTCAATACTTTTATCAGGATGTGAGACTTTTTTTCCTACCAAATGTGTGATTCTTTTTCCCCCGAGTCTTCCTTTTACCAATGGGATAAGTTAATTTTTAAGACTGGATTTTTCACAATTTTTCAGTTTTTCCATATTTTACTGATCACTTGACACAGTGTTTTTTTACAGTTAACATAATGAGAAGTCTAAGATCAATAATTTTGTCAAACCTATGTGGAATTTTATGAAACTTAGCTTTTTATGATAAAAACAGCCTGATCAAAAGACAATACATGTATCCACAGCACAATCTTATTTCTTTATATTTTCGTTTGTTTGTATCCCAATTTTTGACTTTTTTTAATACAAAATACAAGACATATAAAACAAAAAACTTAGAACATGCTGTGGTTTCATATATATGTTCAACCTGTATACATGGTATACATGTAATGGTCTTAGGACACGTCTTAGTCTTAAGTCAGGCTAACGAAAGTCTTCTAAATAATATGTCTGAAATTTGGTGTCTTGGGATAGTCCAAAAGGTTACGATGTCCCAAGTCAAAATAAAAACAATAAATAAGGCATAAAGTAAATGATAAAAAACTAATACAATATTAAACTATTATCATGATTATACTGTTATAAGAAATAAACTAAATAAACAAAATATTCCTCAATTTTTGTTAAAGATTTAATTGTGTTACATTATTTTAAATTTTAGACAAATTTGATTAATAAGATACTTCCAGATATCAACAAAGATTGTGTATTATTCAGTTTGAGTTTTAGGAATAATAAGGAATATTACAAGGACTTTGTCTGGGTGTTCTAGAACCAACCTAATGCACATATCTAAATATATTGAGATCTTCGGTTAAATATCAAATTTTGATAAATGCTCATTAAAGATTCTAATCATAATGAAAATGTTCTTATCTCTCAGAATAAAGTGAATCTTATGAAAAGAAATTATTTAAAGAAAATTGTCTTGCTTTTTGAAACAATTGTAAACTTATCAAATATGTTATCTTCAGCTTGGCTAATTTCTGTCAGTTAACAAGCAAAATTTGTCTCCAGAAAAAATAAAGTACACTTCTATAGACTGTGACATTTTATGGTCTATTAATTAAACCACTTTTGTTCTGTGTATTATATTGTTGAAACTGCTGGACTGGCATGATACATATACTTGGTATACATTTGCCGAGAATATTTCACTCAACCCAGGCCAATTAGATAAAGTTAATAATTGCAGGAACTTGAATGAATTAGACTCTTTAAAGCCCTTGATTAAAAATGAATTTACAGAAAATATAAAGATATTTTTGAAAAAGAATAAAACTTATGATTGAAAACTTAGCTGTAAACTCAAATGCTTCAGTAAGTAAAGAATTAGTGGTCATAATTTAGAAATAGAAAATAGTGGATAATATAAAATTCCTAGAAAGGATAGAATATGTAAACTGTTCCACTTGTTGGACGATGAAGAACACTTCCTCCTTGATTGTAAAATTAACAAAACAACTAAGATATAATCTATTTAACAATTGTTTAGCTTCTCATTATTATGTCTCTTACCCATGTTACCCAAGAACAAAAAGTAAAAGAAATGCTTAACTTCTATAACATGGAACAATGTTTAAAATATTGGCTCCTTTATAAAATAGTCATTAGAACTGAGGGCAGAAACTATTTTTTTCCATGTGTTTAAAATTGTTATTTCTTTGGATTATAATGTTTGTTTTTTTGGGTTTTTTGTCACAAACTAATTATAATATGTTTATATGACAATAAAAATATTATCAATTTTGCTGTAATAAATATATTTTGAATATATTTATTCAATAGAGAAATAGTGAATTGCCTAAATTTTAAACAATGTTGAACGCAGATCAGTCTCTACATGCTCTAAGTATAAACAATATGATTTTAGAAAATTAATTTCAGAAACACCTTTTCAATAGAAAAGGCAGGCATTGTGAAAGTTTGCATTAATTCATCAGAAGATGATATTCATTATTCTTCAGTTGTCAAAAATACTTGTAAAAATAACTTAAATTGATAGAATTATATAAAATGTATAACATCAAAACAAGCAGTCATGAGACAATTTTTTCAAAAAATGTTATGAAGCAATATGTTCAACCAGAGACATATAATCTGTATTATATGTCTCAGGTTCAACTAGTTTTATTATTTCATTTTATTTTTGAATTATCTTGTCATAATCACAGCTAGTAATTAAATTTGACAAACACATATATTTTACCTGAGACACTTGACCTGTAAGTTATATAATTTTAACACTTCAATGCAGTCATGATTTCCCTTTATCCTTGACTAGTTTTTGATTAATACCTTGTGTATTAATTAAGCAACAGGGGGTATAATGATGGACATATAGGGCCATCATGGTGGACATAGTTTTATGGCCACCATTAAAAGATAAAGTCACAAGTAGTGTAACCATTGTAACCCGACTTTTCATGCATGTAACCATTGTAACCCTACTTCCTATGTATGTAACCACTGTAACTAGACTTTCCCATGCATGTAACCATTGTAACCCTCCTTCCCCACGCATGTAACCATTGTAACCTGATTTCCCATGCATGTTACCATTGTAACCTGACTTTTCATGCATGTAACCATTGTAACCCTTATTCCCCATGCATGTAACCATTGTAACCTGACTTCCCATGCATGTAACCATTGTAACCCGATTTCCCATGCATGTAACCATTGTAACCTTATTTCCCATGCATGTAACCATTGTAACCCGACTTCCCATGCATGTAACCATTGTAACCATACCTTTCCATGCATGTAACCATTGTAACCTGACTTTTCCATGCATGTAACCATTGTAACCTGATTTCCATGCATGTAACCATTGTAACACGACTTCCCATGCATGTAACCATTGTAACCTGACTTTTCCATGCATGTAACCATTGTAACCTGATTCCCTATGCATGTAACCATTGTAACCCTCATTGTACATGCATGTAACCATTGTAACCTGATTTCCCATGCATGTAACCCTCAATCCCCATGGATGTAACCATTGTAACCCTAAATCACCTAAACCATTTTAACCTGACTGACTTATGTAACCTCACAGCGATGAATAAAGGGCCATGGTAACATGATGGCATAAAGGATTCTTGCATGTGTAACCAGTGTAACCAATGTAACCATTAAGTCAATGGATGTTACAAATGTACCAGGATTTGAGAATTTCTGAATTTATGATGATTTATGATAGTTTGTATGAGTGTAACCAATGTAACCAACGTAACCATTATGTCAATGGGGTTACAAAACAAGATAACTTAATTCTGGTGCACATTTTGTGCCTTATATGGGTAGCGAAGGTAAAGACTTAAAATGTATGCATTTAGCTTACCTAAATATGAAATCGTGGAGCCAAGCTGCACACAGGAACAAAGTTCTGGTAAGGATACCAATGCACGTGTTGTTCGTCAAGAGTGTAGATAATAATGCCCTTGTTCACCTGAGCTGCTTTGCTGGGGGTCCCGAAGTCATTCCTGAATACCATCGGCTGTTTCCGTAGTATGTATGAGGTACAGTAAAGGGGAGTAGGAACTGGAATGTTTATCTGGCTACGACATTTCACCCTTTCCTGAAAAAGTTATCCATGGTGTTGAAGTCTTGAGAGGGAGGTAGTAGTGATGCCCTGGTGTAGTTAATTGAGTTAATCCTGAATTGGCATCAGAAATAAACAGTGGTTCTTCTTTTAAGCAAATGTAGATTGTTCAATTCAATTCAATTCAAAATATTTTATTGTTCAAATATCAAAAGTACATTTAAACAAAGGATTGGACAAAAGGCAGTGCCTATACAAATCCTTTCCCATACAAGATTGATTGAATAACATGCATGATACTATATAATTTTCTGATAAATAATAGATCATACGTTGTTGCAGTGAGTCAGGGGAGGCAATCCCCCCACTTCTTGAAATATTTTATTGTGTATACATATATATAAATAACTATGTGAACAAAGTCATTGCAAGATCTACTTAAAGTGGTGTTGAATTTTATACCACATTTATAAGTAGATTGTTGAACTATATTTTGAGTAAATGTATGTTGTGTTCTTCACGAATAGTTCATAAATCTTCAAACATGGTTAAATAAATTGTTGTTGAAGCTTTTCCTCCACATGGATAGATAATTATCCTTGCAGCAATATAAGTGATGATTCCAAATAACCATGGATAAGCAACAGTAAGACAACTAAATATGAAAATACCTTTCAAAAATCCATCACAAATCATTTTCTAATGACCTGCAAAAATACAATCTAAAGTTCCCACAAAAAATGCAATACCAATCATAAACCATATATGACAAATCCAATTTATCAATGACCCTCCTAATAGCAAATGAATAACCACAATAATAGTAATATTTATACAATCAGTCAAACATGTGTGCCTTGAACTATCATACAAGTCAATTACTCAGTCCAACTTCTTTCAGTATTTTCCTGCCTATCAATCAGTTCCTGGCACAATCAGATGCATGCATGCATCTCATGCATCTAATGAAACAATATAAAGGATTGAGGCCTCATGAATTTAGTACTACTGCAATAAAACTTGTCCAATATTTACAAAACTTCCTGATGATGTGTAGACATCCTTTTCTTCACTATGGCCGTTAAAACTTGTTGCGTCCACAAGATACAGTGCATGGAACTAAACCCAATCATCTTAATCCATAAATCACATTCCTGGTCCAAGTTCCACAAGTCTTATCAAATATGCACAAACATAAAGAGTATTAAAACACACACTAGAATCAAAATCATAGTACAAGATAAAAAACCACAAATCTTAACACTCACATAATACATATCCAGCTAGGCGTGCAGCCTTAATTGATATATATTAATGACTTCCTGAAATACAACCATCAAATCCAAATATACCACTACAGTATAACCACATATAACAAATGTAATATGTACACATATACCAAACAACCAAATCATGAAACTGCAATACTATCCAACTATTATAACCAATAAGATAAAATCCATCATCAAATACATAAATGCCATAAAAACTTATAAAAACAATTTGCAAGAGGCGTGAAGCCTCAAGGCAATCAAGTCAATACAGATAAATGTAAATACCACAAGAAAACAATATTAAAAATACCAATGTCAAAAAAAATCCAAGATCTACAGTGAAGATATCAAATTAAAGTTGATAAACATATCTGGCATTGTTATTAACAATATCCATCAGAAACATCAGTGGAACGTTGCGGATTCTGGAAACTGTTTGAGCTATTGTTATTCAATTCCAAGGATGGTTAATTTTAGTCCCAGCAACAGGAACGAGAAATGGTGAGTCAGTTTCTAAAACAAGTTGATGATCAGGTGTTCTTGATGTAACTGCTTTCAGCATTTCATTGTCTATTTTACAAATTTTGCCAGATATTCCAAAAATGAATCAATAATTCTTTAAATTCTTCCCCATGTCCCAAAAAGCAAGTCTGTGAAAACGTTAAGTTGATGGATTATCTCCAGAGTTCTTTCGAAGCTTGTCCATCTCCATGGTCTCTACAGTGGAGAACAACTGGCAAATCACTGCGAGCAGCTAACTGTACGTGGAACAAGAAACTGTCTTCCTGGTTTACTCGTATTCTCTCCACACATTCCTCTGATGAACAATCATCTGAACATTTGCATTTGGTGGTGTAATCTAAACCAGTCTCACGAATACCAACACATTCTGGATTACGAATTAATTTCTTCAACAATGATTTTAAACGACCCGAGATTCCATTGCCAGCAATATGAGGATGTATGCCAAAAGTTACACGGACGGACGGGTGCTGATTACTCTGGTCTGGCCAACATTTCCAGTTATTTGGAAATACATAGTTAGCAATCCAAATTAACAGTTGTTGAAAATATTGGAAAATAAGTTGAAGACAGGTGTCCAAAATCCAAAGCATATCCAGTTGAAGTGTTAAGGCACTGCAACAACAGATCCAGATGAAAATGAGTATCAATAAATTCAAATCTCGGGATTTCTTCTGGTATTTTGACAGTGACATTTAATCCATCTGACGTCATTAATTTATCAGAAGTTTTAAATTGAAGTAATCTCTCTTCTGTTTTACACGATTCAATAATCTAGTTATAATTTGATGATGGATAAGACATATTACATGATTTGGTAGACTGATTCTAAATGTAGAATATGGTGTTGGACTATAATTTTCAGAATAAAATGTCATACATCTTATTTCTTAATCTGTAAAAGTACTAGTAACTCCATTGGTTAATTTCCTAGATATAACATAATTATACAAATCTTCCAAAGTATCCAATTCCAACCAACATACAAGCAAAAATAAGGATCCATTTATAAGTTGACACCATTTATGAAGATTAGTGTTATTAAACGTTTGATTTTCTTCTTTGTGGTAATGACACATAGTATGCTGACAGGTTACTGTGCTCTGTTGAGCTGACTGCTCTTTAAAGGTCCAGCGAGCTGTTGTTGGTGACCAAAACCAAGGAAAATGGGTTTGAAAAATATGACGCTTTATTTATTCCTCCAATTGCTGCCATGTTAATGTTTTCGAGACTTTTATTTTTCATCCTCATATATAAGAATTAAACCTGACAGGACAGGAGTATTGTCTAGTGAGAAGCAAGAAGGTTTTAACTTTATATCAATAAAAGACTTTAGCATGAAAACATTTTAATATGTTTTATATCTCACAAGGAGACAAGTTTACCAAACTATAAAAGTTGGGGTTAATTATACCTGTGTTCTCAATAAGAAATCATTATTGATTATCCCCTGGTAGTATTTTAAGGGACGACATCAAAAGTTCAATGAAGGATAAAAAACTTAATTCGCATAGTTTTTGGGATACGATTGCTTTCAAGCCAGAACCCAAGGTTTCAAATTTACATTTGCCGAATATTGTCTTGAGGACATACCACTGAACCAGCATTTGGATATTGATCTTGGAGCTCATGAATCTTTTCATCCAAAGCTGTATCATCAAGATTGCTGTAACGTGTTCTTTGCTTGAGACCTGCATCATACAGACTTTTATAAATCAACTGTACCGAACACTGAATTTGCTCTGCAATTTGGGATGCTGTGAAATTTAAATCGTGCAGCATTTGCAATTGGTTCAGAGGAATAACTACTTTCGGCCTTCCAGGACCATGTACAAAAAAACAAAATTATCTTTAAAATATATATTTATATTTGTTCACTGTGCACTGGTGAATCATATGCCCACATTGAAAGGGCTTCACATGCACATCAGCAACAAATGTGGAGAGAAAATTAAAGAGCTGAAGAGCTCTGAGGGGAAAGACAGCCATTGTTTGTATTTTTTTTTTGGGGAATCTTTTGATAGTCTACATACAAAGAATGAACAAAAGAACAGCTAGACCATGTAGAAAGGTTGACAATATTGGAATCAATTGTTGTTTAATGTAATTTCATTTCCTTAGTTAAGAATTCATCATGGAGTCAATTTGGACAAATAAAAGAGATCTGCACCTTCTCAATCAAAACATATGATTAAAGATGAAAGTTAATTATTTAAAATTCAACTAAATTCTATCATTTAACAACTACTACAATATGTTTTGAAATTTTAATTGTGTACCACTGAACTGCAGGCTAGGATCATTCTCCATTTTGTGTGACAGTACTCTAAGATTTTAATTTTGAAAGTGAGGACTGAAAATCTATTCAGTTTTAAATTTCCAGTTACAACTCTCATCACAGGGATACTTGAACTTATAAAAACCAATATGATTGATATAAGCTGTGTGAAGTTTGTTTCCACTCAAGAGTGTTTCCAGATCCTACATTTTTGTATATTTGTAAATTTCATGAATAAATAATTTCTTAATTTTTTTTTACCATTAAATGATTATGTAGGTACACACAATTTTGATTAAATGGAAGACTACTTATGATATACTAAATTTCACATTTTAAGTGACCAGATACATTAACTTTTTTAGTGCATAATTACTCATCAATTGAGGTGCTCCTGTATTGGAGGAAGATTCTCAAAACAGACTAATAAATGCCCTAGGTGTAAGCTTAGTTTATGTAATTAATACACGAGTATAACACTGTTTTCCCCACTTTGTAACATTGTTCCGAAACGATGATAGGCAGCACTCGCACCCGCTTTTTTAAGTGTATCTCTCTGCTTTTTAGATCTTTGCTTCCGCCATCAAGGAATTATTTGTACATTTGAAAAATTGTTTTCGGTAGCAGCAGCGGCTTGGGTTAAGTGGATTTCTTCTTCAACTACTAGATCAATTTGAGATAAATCAATCTCCTCGGTGGCATCAATGAGGTCATGCTCGGTTCCAACAATATCCATAAAATCTACGTCTTCAAATTTCGCGGCCATTTTAAACGACATGTAAGCACTGAATGAACCGACTGATTTTCGAAAAATTGTCTGGGTCGATTTTCTCGTGCGCACTAAGCAGCGGGCTAGAACGACACTCCCACTGGATTTTTATTGGATAAAAAACACCAGACCACTGTTGAATGATGTTACAAAACATATACACCACGCTCTACTCATTGACATATTTAAACGAACTCATCCTGCGGATTAATCGTTTATGTAAACTCATAAATGCCGTGGTATATATACTTATTAACAACAACGATTGTAACTGTACTTAGTTTAATTGTGGGATAATGTTCCAGACGGACGTACACAGTATAGAAAGAAAACAGAAACACCATCTACGAGCAGAGGACAATCATATCATAACTTTCGTGAATAATATTAATCTTTTGTTAGTAAACTGGATGGTGATATTTCTTATATAAACTAATGAAAGTTTAAGAGAGTAAATATAATTATCGTTAATGTGTTGTTTTAAAGACATACAACGGCATAAATATTTTATTAATACCTGTGTGACGTGTAATGTATCTGCAGTGTACATCACATCCAACTTCAAATTATCAGGGTATAATAGAAACTTCGGTAATTTATTAGACGAATCTTACCTCTAGTAAACTATTCAAAGATAACCCAAGGGTAACTGCAGAATATATTAATAATTATTTCAGTAGAAAATACTGTTTATATAAAAACTTTTATTTAGGCTTTGCAGGTGGTCATAATAATATATACAAATGTCAAGATTATAATACACATGAAATATGTGATCATAGATTATAACTGACAAATAAACTCTGAATTAAAGAATCTTAATAAGTATAAAGAATGAAGCATAACAAAATAAAAATTCTATGAGATACAAATGAAATGTAAATTTCATACCCGCCTCACACAAACCTATTTCACATTTAGGGAAAGGGAGGGAGGGTTTTGTAAAATAAACAAACGACTAAACACAATGTGCATAAACAAACTAACAACGCTGATAAAAGTTTCAACGACAAACTAAGACATACTTAAACATAACAATTCTAAATTATCAAAATGTTGACTACCTGTTTTCAGGTGTTTCTGAAAAAGTGAAAATCAGTAGTGAGTTCTACTTTGAAATTTTTATCCAATATAAATTACTGTCCTGTCATGACTACTGCGTGACCAATAAAAACGTGTTTAAATTAAATTAGAAGGTAGTTTTAACTAAACCTTGGCCAGAGATGTGTTCACTGTTAAATGAAGAGACCAATTGTCCATTTACCAATTCGATCAATTATTTTTCTGATTCTTCAACAATTATTCATTGAAAGGTGTGAGACCAACATGACCCCATTTTCCTCTCCATGTAACAGTGGTGCTGACACATCTTTGACGGATTACATAATTTGGTAAGTTCCTACTGTTTTTGACAAAAAACACCTAGAACTAGTGTCGTAGTCTAGGTAACCGTACCAGTTATTAAAAGCGAGATCCTCATCACTATAACTAAATACTGAAATGGATCAAACACAATTATTGAATAGGACCACTGACTCTCTTTCTTTTTGACACTGGACGTTAAGCAACCAACAATCAATCAATCTTTCCTTTTGCCACGTCCGGTCAGAATGGGGACGTTAAATCCGATGCCTCGTGTAAAGAGAGTGCCACGCTCTTTGCACGTTAAGAACCCTTGCAACAACTCTTTGAGGGGTCCGTAGGTGACCTGTTGCAAGGCTAAATTTCTGTCCCTATCCAATATACCCTCATTTCCCGTGGCAGTCTAAATTTCTCCGACCTCAATCCCAGTCGCCTCTATTACAGAACCTACCTATTGTATTTATTGTATACTTGTCCTCGTCCTGAATATGCATGAAATATTTTGCCACTGGACGTTAAGCAACCAACAATCAATCAATCAATCTTTCCTTTTGTGTATGACGGTAACTTCCATTGGGTGTTCTGGCATGGTGGAAGGTTGCTATTAGAGGGGAAACAGTTCTCTCCTTGAAGTATGTCTGTATTTTTTTCAACGTGTACTTTCTTTCTGGTCTTAAAAGACATTTTCCTTTGAAACAAAATCCTTGTTTTGCAATTTAGGATTAGATCCCCATTCTGTTCGCAGGGAGACCGTGACTAAATGAACGATTAATTTGGACTGCCATGACCGATTTTAGTTATATGTTTCTGCTCACGGAAAGAGGAAGCTGATCTTCCACTTATCTGTCCGGTTCCCATGATGGATATGAACTGTTGCTAAAAACACGTTTTATGTCGATATCACCATTTGAATCGTTCCTCGTTAAAGAAATTATGTCACACCCGGAAAAATCGACTTTTATAATTTGATGATCAATATAGTACGACCCCAAGGGTGACTGGGGAATAGAAGTATGGTCACCATTGGTCTTCCTCCGACCGGCAGTAAAACCCTTGCTAAAGTGGGGCGTCCGTTTGGCTGTGCGGGATGTACAAATTTGCAGCCACGTCCGGTCAGAATGGGGACGTTAAATCCGATGCCTCGTGTAAAGAGAGTGCCACGCTCTTTGCACGTTAAGAACCCTTGCAACAACTCTTTGAGGGGTCCGTAGGTGACCTGTTACAAGGCTAAATTTCTGTCCCTATCCAATATACCCTCATTTCCCGTGGCAGTCTAAATTTCTCCGACCTTAATCCCGGACGCCCCTATTACAGAACCTACCTATTGTATTTATTGTTAACTTGTTCTCGTCCTGAATATGCATGAAATATTTGCCACTGGACGTTAAGCAACCATCAATCAATCAATATAGTACGACTGTGTTTATAAAATCAGCAGGTAAAATATTTCTCTAAACTACCTTACAAACAAAATACTCCCAGGACATAGATAGACATCTATATGTGTTACCAGATATCACCTGTGTTGTATTTTCTTCGTATGTAATAAAACAGTTCAACAGGAACTGTTCGGGTATTTGTAGATTGTCACGAGTAATAATTTAAAGTACAATTTTAATCGGTAAATTTTAAAATCCCTCTAAATAATTCAGAAGAAAATTTTCAACTTCAGTGTTGATGAAATTCAGACACTTTGTGGAAATATTGGACAAAGAAAATTCTTCATGTAAAGCTAAATTGTTAATCACGGTTTCCCGACTAATGTCATCAATATATGTAATTCATTTAAATTTTAGTTCATTGAAGGCATAATAGTCACAGGCTTGTAGTATATCTGTTATAACATCTATATTTAAATAACCCCAAGGGTGACTGGGGTATAGAAGTATGGTCACCATTGGTCTTCCTCCGACCGGCAGTAAAACCCTTGCTAAAGTGGGGCGTCCGTTTAGCTGTGCGGGATGTACAAATTTGCAGCCACGTCCGGTCAGAATGGGGACGTTAAATCCGATGCCTCGTGTAAAGAGAGTGCCACGTTCTTTGCACGTTAAGAACCCTTGCAACAACTCTTTGAGGGGTCCGTAGGTGGCCTGTTGCAAGGCTAAATTTCTGTCAACCAATATACCCCCATTTTCCCGTGGCAGTCCAAATTTCCCCGACCTTCATCCCGGACGGCCTCTATTACAGGACCTACCTATTGTATTTATTGTAAATTTGTTCTCGTCCTGAACATGCATGAAATATTTGCCACTGGACGTTAAGCAACCAACAATCAATCAATCAATCTAAGTATTTTTATTACATCAGACGAAAATATAGTACAGTCAATTGTCGTGCTCTGATCCCATCTTTCACTTGATCTGCCTTGAAAAATTAAGAATTTAAAAGTTGCACAACTGAACGACATGTCAAAAGCTTCCGATCTGTAATTTTAAGTCATACATCGAAACAAAATTGCTGTTGAGATGCGTCTTTTAATTTCAAGGCTATGCTTTTCATCTCTGTGTACACTATATAAAACGTTGAAATAATTTTTCGGTTCAATTAAATCGGAACAAAAAATCGCTACAAATATGACTGAAGCCTTTTTCTAATTAAAAAATCATTAACAACAAAATGGTTTTTAAGTTCTGACAAATGGAATATTAACTTACAGAAAGTAAACGTTTCTGAAGTTTCTAGTGTTGTGGTTGCTCCCTCGATGTTTCGGCAAGCTGTTTACTATACCTGAGACCAAAATATATCATTGGAACATCCTGCCTTACGTCATCCCTGGACGGATAATAATATCAAATGTCTTTGCTCTCGCCAATTCTTCTTTTGTCAGCAGTCACTGTACATTTTTAAATTAGTGATACAGCGCGTCTTTTCCAATATATATTGGATGAGATCGTCTAGTTTTGTCATATCGTCCTTGACAGGACACATAAACAAAACAGGCTCAAGTTCTAGTTCACGTAGCCGAGAGAGCTGTATCGTTATTTACTTCATAGCTTCACTCTTAATTCTTCTTACGTTTGATATCTTCGCTTGTATCTCTTCTTCCTCAGTGAAATATCCCTTTTTCACGCAGATCAGAAAAATACAAAAATGAAAGAATATATCCTGATCCTGTTAAAGTATAAAGCAAAGTGACACCATTATATCAAACTATGTGCTTACATTGTTCAGCAAAATAAGATTAGTTTTTATTTATTTCATTATTAAAAAAAGAAGCGAATAGTAATTTATATCATTGTGTTGTAGTTGAAACTATACTTTTGACAAACATTTTAGTACTTTTCGTATTGTTTAATTTATTACGAAATTTTATAAATTAACACAAATTAGTGCTTTTCTTTAGGAAAAGAAATTATCTTAAACACCGTTAATTATAGAGATAGAAATTTAGCAAATGTCAAAATATACAAATTCCACATGCATAGTTGATACAAATAAACATGATAAATAAATAAGTGGTCGTATAAACAAAGGTCAGATGAAAATGACTAGGGACAAGTTATTTTCATTTTCAAACTGATCAACTGATATTAACCTTTGAAATAGGAATGCTTTACCAAAATATTACTAATCAGTATTTGTTTGATTCTTTGAAAACCAACTTTTTAAGTGATTTTACATTGTCATACTTTGAAAAAATATTGAAAGAAGTCTCTCTTCCATTCTCTCCCAATAGTTATTTGGCCTAAGCAATATTCTAAGATTGCTTGTTTAAGTCGTAACCTCTTATATTAGTCTCCTACCAAAACATGAGAGTTTACAGTTTCTTGATTATCTATAGTGTCGAAAGTGGCGGTAAACACCAATCAATCAAGAGTTTCTTTCTGCTTGATTTATGCTGTAAACCAAGTGATTTCATTTTTGGTATGTAAGATTAAAATAGAGTCACAGGTCAGGCTAATTCAATAATTGCTAGTCAAATTATAGTAATGAGAGTATAGAGTTATAGCCCTTTGATATAGAGAATTTAACCGAATTTCATAATGTATACAGCTGGTTTGGCATTAAGAAGAAATAAGACTTTAAAAGCATACAATTAATTAAAAATTGCAAGCACAGATAATTATGCGACATTCTGAAATTAAAATATTCTAAGATTAAATAATAGCTTGTTTTAACGGAGAACATTATTTGACATACATGAACAATCTCGAAGGGTCAACAATATAATTTTAAATCAATTTCCCCAAGGGTGACTGGGGAATAGAAGTATGGTCACCATTGGTCTTCCTCCGACCGGCAGTAAAACCCTTGCTAAAGTGGGGCGTCCGTTTGGCTGTGCGGGATGTACAAATTTGCAGTCACGTCCAGTCAGAATGGGGACGTTAAATCCGATGCCTCGTGTAAAGAGAGTGCCACGCTCTTTGCACGTTAAGAACCCTTGCAACAACTCTTTGAGGGGTCCGTAGGTGACCTGTTGCAAGGCTAAATTTGTGTCTCTATCCAATATACCCTCATTTCCCGTGGCAGTCTAAATTTCTCCGACCTTAATCCCTTAATCTATTACAGAACCTACCTATTGTATTTATTGTGAACTTGTTCTCGTCCTGAATATGCATGAAATATTTGCCACTGGACGTTAAGCAACAATCAATCAATTTTAAATATATCTGTTCATTAACTGTTTTTGTTTCAAATGATAGAAACAATATGTAGTGTTATTTACAAGGAAAAGTCGAGTAAGCTAATATAGACAACAGTAGTATACCGCTGTTCAAAACTCATAAATCGATAGAAAAAAAACAAATTCGTTTTACAAACCAAAACTGAGGGAATCGCATTAAATATAAGAGGAGAACAACGACACAACATTAAAATATAACACACACAGAAACGAACTAAGCATTAGACAAAATCCGATGAAAATAACAAATATAACATCATAACTAAATACATGAGTTTGGGATAGAAAAGTACCGTGACACGTCTTATAGTAATGTGAATTCACATCCAAATAAAAGAGGAAACAACAGAAACACAACGTTAAAATGTAACACTCACAGAAACAAACTATAATATAACAATGGCCATATTCCTGACTTGGTACAGGACAATTTTAAAGAAAAAATGGTGGGTTGAACCTGGTTTTGTGGCATGCCAAACCTCCCGCTTTAATGCTAATGTTGAATATAACATTAAAATGACAACAAAACATTACAGGACTACAATACAAATAAATAGATCCCCAAGGGTGACTGGGGAATAGAAGTATGGTCGCCATTGGTCTTCCTCCGACCGGCGGTAAAACCCTCGTCAAAGTGGGGCGTCCGTTTGGCTGTGCGGGATGTACAAATTTGCAGCCACGTCCGGTCAGAATGGGGACGTTAAATCCGATGCCTCGTGTAAAGAGAGTGCCACGCTCTTTGCACGTTAAGAACCCTTGCAACAACTCTTTGAGGGGTCCGTAGGTGACCTGTTGCAAGGCTAAATTTCTGTCCCTATCCAATATACCCTCATTTCCCGTGGCAGTCTAAATTTCTCCGACCTCAATCCCAGACGCCTCTGTTACAGAACCTACCTATTGTATTTATTGTTAATTTGTTCTCGTCCTGAATATGCATGAAATATTTGCCACTGGACGTTAAGCAACCAACAATCAATCAAATAAATAGAACATATTGGACAAAGAAACACACGAATAATAGCTAACAAAAGGCACCAGGACTAAAATTTAATACGCCAGAAGTGCGTTTCGTCCACACAAGACTTACTAGTGACACCCAATACAAAAGTTCGAAAGCCAAAACAAGTACAAAGATGAACAGCGCTGAGGACCAAAAGTTCGAAAAAGTTGTGCCAAATACGGCTGGGGTTTTCTGCTTGGGATAAGAACATCCTTATTATTTAGAATAATTTATACTCTTGAAAACAGTAAATTTTATAAAATGACTGTATAAAAGATATACATGATAAAACTGAAGTATTAAATAATTACAGAAAAATAAACCGGATACATTACCTAAACTACATAATTGTCCTTACAAACAACGGTATATTGCTGGGTCTTCCAAATGTTCCACGAAACCTCTCTAAATTATTAACATCTATTTTATCAGCAATCAAAGCCGGGCTCCAAAGTTATTGTGAAACTGCCTATTCTAGAGGTGGCGTGAATCAGATGTGGATACTAAAAATTCCAAAGATCTTTTAGAGTACATACAATCTAAGACTCTCTCATCTTGCAATAGTATTAAAACATTTGACTTTTCTACACTTTACACAAGTATTCCCATTCCAAACTAAAAGACAAATTGAAAGAGTTGGTATTACTTTGTTTCATTAAAAGAATGGCGAACGTAGATACAAGTATCTTGTCTTGGGAGGGATAAATCCTAGTTTGTAAAGAATCACTCTGATTCAAACAAAAATTCTCTGAAACTTGACATTATCAAGATGCTTGATTGACAACATATTTGTTACGTTTGGAGGACGTGTTTTCAACAGACTGTCGGAATTCCAATGGGAACCAATTGTGCCCTCTTCTTGCCTACTTGTTTCTTTATTAATTATGAGGCTGACTTCATACAGGAACTCCCCAAGGGTGACTGGGGAATAGAAGTATGGTCACGTTAAATCCGATGCCTCGTGTAAAGAGAGTGCCACGCTCTTTGCACGTTAAGAACCCTTGCAACAACTCTTTGAGGGGTCCGTAGGTGACCTGTTGCAAGGCTAAATTTCTGTCCCTATCCAATATACCCTCATTTCCCGTGGCAGTCTAAATTTCTCCGACCTTAATCCCGAAAGCCCTATTACAGAACCTACCTATTGTATTTATTGTTAATTTGTTCTCGTCCTGCATATGCATGACATATTTGCCACTGGACGTTAAGCAACCAACAATCAATCAATCAATCACACAGGAACTTCTTAGGAAGAAAGATAAGAAGTTAGCAATATCCTTTAACTCTACGTTCCGCTATATAGATGATGTTCTCTCACTAAAAATACAAAATTTGGTAAATATGTGGAACGAATCTATCCCATCGAACTCGAGATTAAGGATACTACAGATACAGTTAAGTCGGCCTCATATCTTGACTTACATCTAGAAATTGACAATGAGGGTCGGTTGAAAACAAAACTTTACGACAAAAGAGATGATTTCAGCTTCCCAATTGTGAACTTTCCATTTCTATGTAGCAACATTGCAGCAGCGCCTGCATACGGAGTATATATCTCCCAATTGATAAGATATTCCCGGGCTTGTGTTTCCTATCATGATTTCCTTGATAGAGGATTGCTGCTCACAAGGAAGCTATTAAACCAATAGTTCCAAATGGTGAAGTTGAAATCATTCTTCATAAATTTTACGGACGCCATCACGAGTTGGTTGACCGTTATGGAATTCACAGATGATATCGGATATGTTCCTTATGTCGTAACTACAATACCCTTCCCTTTTCATGAATGTGACCTACCGAATTAGACTATTTACCGGATTTGTAATAACATAAGCAACACGACGGGTGCCACATGTGGAGCAGGATCTGCTTACCCTTCCGAGCACCTGAGATCACCCCAGTTTTGGTGGGGTTCGTGTTGCTTAGTCTTTAGTTTTCTATGTTGTGTCATCTGTACTATTATTTGTCTGTCTTTTATTTTTGGCCATGGCGTTGTCAGTTTGTTTTCGATCTATGAGTTTGACTGTCCCTCTGGTATCTTTCGTCCCTCTTTACATAAACCAAAGCAGTTGCATGATGACATACCTCTGGAGTGGACAGGTTTTGACTTCTCACAAGTCCTTCCTTGTTCCACCTTGTTCCTGGAATTTTAATGAATGATAAGGATATTTCTTTTCCAAGTACATATTTTAACAATTAAAAAGAATTGCCTAGTCACAGCTCCTAAACCATCGCAGGGTCCTTCCCATGGCGGGATCTTGAGAAATTTCTGTTTCGAAATTGTATTCACTATCTGCCTTGCTCAGATCCATAGAAGGTTCCTTTGGTTTGTATTTGACACTACAGCCATCAGTGAATTGTACCCCAAGGGTGACTGGGGAATAGAAGTATGGTCACCATTGGTCTTCCTCCGACCGGCAGTAAAACCCGTGCTAAAGTGGGGCGTCCGATTGGCTGTGCGGGATGTACAAATTTGCAGCCACGTCCGATCAGAATGGGACGTTAAATCCGGTGCCTCGTGTAAAGAGAGTGCCACGCTCTTGCACGTTAAGAACCTTGCAACAACTCTTTGAGGGGTCCGTAGGTGACCTGTTGCAAGGCTAAATTTCTGTCCCTATCCAATATACCCTAATTTCCCGTGGCAGTTGAAATTTTTCGACCTTAATCCTGGACGCCCCTATTACAGAACCTACCTATTGTATTTATTGTCAATTTGTTCTCGTCCTGAATATGCATGAAATATTTGCCACTGGACGTTAAGCAACCAACAATCAATCAATCAATGAATTGTACAGCATGTTTTTGTTAATACTTTTCTGTAAATGTCCAAATGCTGTTTCAAAAGATTTAGGGACAGCGCTCGCATCATGGGTTAAATCGTCTGAGATACACACAATGATATCAGTTACTAGACTGGTATCTGTGCATTGTCATATAAGAAGTACCCAGTCTGTTGGTAGATTCTTTTCCAGTTCATCATATTGATGGTATTAAAGGAGACAAACAACAAGTGCTGAGATAAAATGCAACTTTCTGGATCAACTCTTCAATAAAATCCTTAGTTGATGCATTTTGAAAACTAGGTCCCTCTTAGTTTTGGTAGTTCCTTGACTGTTTTACGATTTTCACGTGTTGAAGTGTTATGATCTTTACATGCATTTTCAGTCTTTTCTGTTAGGCTTTCAACACCACATTCTTAACATTTTTTTCAATGTATTCTTTTCACGACCTTTTGGACACAAGGAAGCATGTGCTATCGCCATTGCTTCTTTAAACTTGATAACAGACTGACACACACATAACTTTCTAAGGGAATGAAAGATATCTGACGAGAGTTCATGATCTCTGAGAATAATCTGCCTATCCCTTTTCTTTTTAGTAATGTGGGTCCTCATTCAGAAGTTTAACCAGAGTTGACTTAAGCTGGATGCCATGTCCTGGAACTAAAAACGTTGTGTCAATTCTTTGTCTAAAAATATCAATTGTTTATAGATTTCTTTGAAATTCCGTTCAATGAATTGATCTTTTGTGTGAAACTTGTTACATACACATTACGTTTCCGAGAAAAGTCTACCTTTCTGGAAATGTATACCTTACCCATCCGAAAAAATCTACCTTTCTGGAAAAATAGTAAAAATCCGGAAAAATTTAAATACTTGATCTGGTTTATGGTCTGTACATGCAACAAATAGTTCGCAAGACATATGATTTCGTCCGCTTTCTTTCTGACACTGTTCGTGAGTGTCGCTGCACGCTTTGCCAACACGAAACAGCTCTTTCTGACGTGTGAATTGCACAAACGTCCCTTATGCTCTACCAGGTTGCATGGTTTTCATCTGCATTTAACCCAAAAGGGTTGAATTTATAGCCTTTCTTATTAGATACATCTTGAAGCATTTTATTGAGATATTTCCAGAATATTGTAAGATTTACTGTGTTATTTTCTTCAACTTCTATTCTTGCCTCGGAAACTATTTCTCGTTAACTGGATGATACGTCCATAATTTAAACGTTTTAAATTCTCGACATGGATTGAGTTTGCATCAATGAAAGCATGTCCATCCACCATGACACCATTCCAATCTCTAGGCAAGTACTTACAAACAGAAATTTAGTTACTTGGTCTTCTTCCGACAAGCAGTAAAACGCTTGACAAAGTTGGGCGTCCATGTGGCTGTGCGGGATGTATCAAGTTTGCTTACACTTCCGGAGAGATTTGTTACTGTGTTGTATCTTAAATAATGCTTGTTTTCTCAAACAATAATTATTTATGTCTGTCTATTCAACAGTGATAAAGACTATTTCTTGATTTATATCTACTTACATTTTCAACATGGTATTTTGTTACAACATCTGCCCTTATATTTCCATCCTGACCCAAATGTCTCATCACATGTAACACCTTTTCCTCCGCATGTACTGTTTGAAGCATGTGGAGCAGAATCTGCCTACCTCTCCGGAGCAGCTTTGATCACCCCAGTGTTGGTGGGGTTCGTGTTGATTAGTCTTTAGTTTTCTTTGTTGTGTTCTATTATTTTTCTGTTTGTCTTTTCGTTTTAGCTCACAGAGGCTACTGAAACTACTGGACCAAATTTCTTCAAACTAAGTGAATGTTCCTTTAGGAATCTAATTTCTGGATTGTATCCGAGTTTTGATCCATCAAAAACATGGCCTCCATGGCCAAAAGTAGAACATAAGGGTCAAATGCTTGGCTCATATCTCAAAAACTGAAGCATTTAGAGTGGAATAAATGTTCTTCAGACTAAGATCTATCTGCTTTTAAATATCACTATTTTGAACTAAAAGAGCATATGCACTTATTCAAAATGGTTTAACATTCTAATCCAATGTACTTTGCAACAGATGTTATCCATATATATGTGTATACATCATCTTCCTAAACCCAAGAGTCATGTCACCAGAAGAATACATCTGCACTATTCAATGTCAATACAGTTATTTGTAACTTTTGATCTACATCCATTGTAAAATTCATATTTTGTTCGTGATAGCTAGAAGACACCTTTGCTTGCAATGTGCATGCTCATACCCAGTTCAAATTTTAAATTTATTTGTGGTTGTTTAGGTATTGTGTCAATGTGATCCCTTTGAAATGTGCCTAATGATAACTGTTAATTACCTAAATCTAATAAAAATTTTGTTTGTGTTAATCTTTATATATGAGTTATAGTACATGTAATTACAGTTGTTGGTTGGTTGCTTAACGTCCAGTGGCAAATATTTCATGCATATTCAGGACGAGAACAAATTAACAATAAATACAATAGGTAGGTTCTGTAATACAGCCGTCTGGGATTGAGGTCGGTGAAATTTAGACTGCCACGGGAAATGAGGGTATATTGGATAGGGACAGAAATTTAGCCTTGCAACAGGTCACCTACGGACCCCTCAAAGAGTTGTTGCAGGGTTCTTAACGTGCAAAGAGCGTGGCACTCTCTTTACACGAGGCATCGGATTTAACGTCCCCATTCTGACCGGACGTGGCTGCAAATTTGTACATCCCGCACAGCCAAACGGACGCCCCACTTTGACGAGGGTTTTACCGCCGGTCGGAGGAAGACCAATGGTGACCATACTTCTATTCCCCAGTCACCCTTGGGGAGATATATGTAATTACAGAAAAGTGTATAAAACATGTGCTTCCCTTAGTTTGGCCTCAAACTTTGTGTACATTTATAAATATGTAAACATCAATCTTCCTAAATCCAACAGTGATGTCTTCAGAAGAATACATCTGCACTACTCAATATCAATACAGTTGCCTGAGGAGTTAAGGAAAATAAGGTTTCAACTCCTCGGGCAAAGTTTACATTTGATGAATTTGGCTATTTATTTTAGGTATTTTTGATATATAGCTCTTCAACGGTTTCGGTACTTATACATCCTTGGATTTCAAATGTTTGGTTTTGAGCATTCCTGATGAAGGTAAATCTAGAAAAGCGCTTCGGACGCATCTAAATTTTCAACGTGTTGTTTTCAATTTTCACATCACTGGGCGAATCGCTGACTTCCTTGCTCTTGGTGAAGGCCCTTGTGGAATATTGTTGATGGGGACATTATCTTTGCCGATGGTCCAACAGACCCACATTTTCATGCAACAGCCCCGTGCATCATTTCCGTAGCTCATCCCTACAAGAAGAAAAATTTATGTAAGGAATATTTGGCTGTCTTGTGTTCAGAAATTTAAAGATAATAACCTTTCATTGCCTCGTAAAAGATTAGAACATTTGAAAATGGAAAACTTTTGTTTGTTTGTACAGCAGTCCGATGTTCAGGATGAAACTTTACCAGATAAAACCTCAAAACTATCTACTAAGCATTATGATCAAATGTTATATGTATCAATATCATGCAAATTTCATTTTTTCAAATCGTTTACTTGTATATTTTAGATGAACCAAATCCTCTGCACCAAGTAAAACAGTTCCACCAACATGCATTACAAATGAAAATGGTATGTGGTAAAAAAAATTTTTGGGGTACCAATTTTCCTGGATTAAGGAAAACTTAAATTTATGGATATTTTATTTTGTGGTTTGGCAATAGCCTGCATATCTTCCAATAAAAATTACTTTTCTTTCAATATTTAAATTCCTGGATCTTTTATTAAACAAAATCAAGAATTGAAACTGCCAGGTGCTTGTTCTTACCATCATGTTTGTATCCTTAAATTATAAAACATTTCAATTTCCAGTTGACATGGTTGATAGAAGCAAAGTTAAAGACCATCTAGAGCAATCAATCAGCGATGATGAAGGTTATACACAGATCTCCTATCAAACATTTCTCTCTGCATTGGTAAACACAGGAAATAACTTCACTGAATAAATTTGAAAGTGTAAAATGCAAATGTATGCTTTAGAATCATTATTTAATAAAAGTTATCAACGGACTTGCACCATACCTTTGACTATACCAATCGTCATCTTTTAAATATAGGGACTGGGTCAACGGAAATTCCTGAAGCTGCTGTAGACCGTAACCAGGATAATCTACAAGAAAATACAGTAACAGGTAAACATGTATTTATATGTAACTGAGTAATAACACTACAGGATTAAACACAGTTTTCTACAGGTCATTGATGTGTAAACCAGGGCGATTGACTCACAAACTGAAAAAAAGTCATAAGATATGAATAGATATAATTTAAATAAACCTGTAAAGAATTTATTTTGATCCAATTATTTTTTTTTTCAAATAAAGAAAATAACGAATCCATTAAAATTAGATACAAGGCAAATGTTTGCGGTAAGTTTATCATAAGAAAGTTTTCATGCAAATTAAAGCTGTTTTGTAAACGTGTATGTGTTTTACACCATTTTCATGTCAGTTATATTTTTGAATTCGATTAAATTTAAAACAGGTGTAAAATGTGTTTAAATCTTAATTTCGAACATTACAGAAAGAATAAATTTGAACAAGAAAAGTGACACAGAGCCGCCAACAGTAAGGGTGAATTCCACTATTCCGTCAAATGTTGTAACTGGTGACAGGCAACAAACAAGTACATGTAAGTTCTTACTTTTTATAATTCAGCACACAGAAAATTACCCAATATCCTCATTACAGGTATGTATTGAAAATCCGGGACAATCATTTTCTTTGTGACAACTTGCATTTTGCACATTTTCATCTGTATTTCTGCATTTGTTAATACTTATTCTAATGCAATTTCGATTGGATAACGTCGCCAATTTTCATGGCATCAATTCACAATAAATTTATTAAATTTGAAAATAAAGCTATATTTTTAAAAAATTGGATTAAAAGCGATCTTATTTATGTAAATGATATCATAGATGAAAAAGGCTGTATTTCTCAAGACATAATTTTAAATAAACTAAAAATAAATCAAACTGGATAGCTGAAATTAATTTAGTAAAGAAATCAATACCAAAAGACTGGGCAGCAATTTTAAAATCGGAAAATTCTGTAAAAGTATTGTTAATATAAAAGAAACCAATTTAAATTGAAAGGTTTACCTATAAAATTAGAATCACTATCAAATAAACTTTTATATAAGTCTCTGATAAATAAAAATTTGAACCAGCTATCGGACCAAAAAATGGCTGCGTATATTTAATATAGATGATGTGTTATGTCAAAACAGTTTATATAAATTTTTATTCAGATATTTAAAAGAAAATAAACTTAGAATTTTTAGATGGAAATTACTACAACATATTCTACCTACAAAGAAACTTTTATGCAGGTGGAAAATTGTAAACAATAGTTCTTGTAATTTTTGTACACAAGAAGAGGATTATGATCACTACTTTATACTGTGTCCGTATTTAAAACTTTTTTGGAATAAAATAAATGAAGTTTTAAAGAACAGTAGAATAACTTTTAAGATAAAACTAAGGCACTTGGTATTTGGATATAAAATTTCTGACGAAGAATATTTTGACTTTAACTATTTTTTAACGATTGTTGGCTTTTCAATTTACAAAGCCTATTACATATCTGATCAAAGACAAAAATGTCAATGTTTTCTTAATTTTTCTCAATGAGTTCAATAGAAGAATATGTTTGAAAATTAAAAGTAATATTTTAGCAACTATTAGAAAACATATGAATAGTCATATAAAGTGATATTATTTAATATATATTTGATGTACAAGTGTAATATGTATTTTACAACTAATCACTACCCTGAGTGATTAGTGGATTGTAACAGGGAACATCAGGAGCTTGGACTCCTGGAGGATATTGTAACAAGCCAATATTTGAAATAAATATTTAATTATGTTAAAAAAAAAAAAAAAAATTAAAACGTACGCGTAAGCGCAGACGACGTATGACAGATTTTAAATGCATGATTTGACGTTGTTTTCTGTCAGTGTCATTAGAATAGAGATAACAATGTTGTATTTTAAGCTTCGACGGCATCAATTGGTGATTTGATGATCGCAAATACCCGTTTACTGGCTCTGCTAACACGTCGCCAGTAAACTTATTTGCGACCATCAAATCACCAATTGATGCCGTCGGAGCTTAAAATACAATACAGTCCTAATTGCAAACATGTAGTATCAGTTTTAGTTTGTACAGTGAAATTAGGATCATTTGGTTCTTTTAGAATAGTATATTTGAATGACAATCATACCACATCACATTATATCTTAAATACAAGTGGATTTTAGACTATCTTCTGAGTAAATTTATGCATATTTACCTTATCATTCTTTAATAATATTACATTGCAGTTCCATTTATTGTTTGTCGTGGCAAAACTTCAGCTGATATCATGGAAACCAAACTACTACATGTGTCTTTTAATCTTTCCTTCAGATCCTGTTAAATCAAAGAAAAGGGATCCATCATGCAAAAAGAAGCTTTCATACAAAAATAAATGTATTACAGGTAAAGTTTACTGTTAGTTAATGGTGACTTGGACAAATTCATTCCAGTCATAAATTGAAGTTATTGACATACAGATTTAGGAATTTTAAATTAGTGTAGTATACTCTTTAATTATGTATATGTAATACAATGAAAATGGTATTCTTTGAGCTACATGTATCTTAAAGTAATCTGTGAATGATTTTATAGTGGCATTTCAAATTAACATAGGAAATGAAAATGAGATCTATGCATGTTAAACATATTAAATAGATTTCAAAGCTAAGTCATTGAAAAATATAAGAACAAGGAAAGTAACACCGTAGACATTACTTTATCTGAAAATTTACCTTTCATGCTAGTAGATGAATGCCAACAATCAAAATTCAAGCCACTGGACGTTAAGCAACCAACAATCAATCAATCAATCAAAAATTCAAGGTTAACAGAAACAACATAATGTATAATTTCTAGAATAAATGAAATAAACAATAAATGAATGTTTAACAAATCTGTAACAAATTTAGTTGAAATAGTCCGTATAATTACCAATACACACACGGTATTGATCATACAATATAAAATCAGTGCATCTATTAACAATAAACTGGATAAAACATGCAAAATCCAGTAGGAAAATTAATTAAAACCAATTATTCGTTCTTACTTACATGTCAGAATTATCCAAAATATTTTACTCTACCTTTCCCTTGTGTATGGTCAAATGAATATTCACCTTTATTTCGACTGCTATCACAAATACTTCCTCATTACCTGAAAGTAGAAGTTACTTTAAAATCAATAAACATTCATGTATAAATTTCCAATTTCTTCAAAAGTAAGGATATATAATAATGCATTTTTTCTTGTTTCTTATTTTTTAAATAGATTAGACTGTTGGTTTTCCAGATTGAATGGATTTACACTAGTAATTTGGTATTTTATAGCTTGCTGTTTGGTGTGAGCCAAGGGTCCGTGTTAAAGGCCGCACTTTGAACTAAAATGATTTACTGTTTACTATTAAATTGAGACTTGGATGGAGAGTTGTCTCATTGGCACTCATACCACATCTTTTTACATCTATTTAACTTTTTTAGAAATAGTTTGTACCACAATCACTAATATCTATTTGAGATTTCACACATGGACCACTATTTTTTATCTAACAAAACAAAATTTCTTTCTATATTCAGACAACAAAAGAGAAAGATTGGATACTGAAATAGCAGAGGAGATACTTGGAAAGACTGATGACGTAAACAACTGCAAAAACCTTAAACGCCTGAACAGTCTTTATCCTGCCAATATAAACTATCTCCAAAGCTATGAGCCTGCACTGGCAAACTACAAATGGCAGTAAAAAGCTTCTATAACAACACCAAAAAACAGCTGGAGGAACTGCATGATCCAGCTTTACATGAAAAGAAAACGAAGGCAGAAATACTGATGAAAAAATTGGGTTTTAAACATTTCTAATAATGTGTTTTGAATATGGGAGCTTTAGGATGGGTGTTTCCTTGGGCGTTAAGCTGTTATCGTGGGAGCTTAAGGATGGGCCTTTCCTTAGTAGCCAAGATGGTATCGTTTTCTTGGTCGCCTTGGCACAAAGGAAACTATAAATTTTAATTAAATATTTTTACATTTGACCTTGAAACAAAGTTTCTGATGTAGCCTTGCAATCTTTTTAAAAGAGATTTAACATCTTTCTGATTGGTAAGTTAATGTACATGTACTACAATGTACATGTAGTTATGTTGACAAGTAATCGTACATATAGGTAGATCAAACGGAAAGTAATATTTCATATTTACTTCTATACCAAGAACATTGTTATAAGCATTTTCTGACTACAACTGGAATAAAGAATTATTTAGAAAAGAAATTTTAATTATATAACTAAATTTCAATTTCCTCACTTAAACCAATATAAAAATAACTCCAGAAAAGTTCAAATAAAGTAGATGTATTTTAAAACTTATAAAAATATTCATATTAGAAAAAAACAAATATTGTATACATGGAACATAGACCAATTACATGTAATATATGCAACTAAAACAAAACTTTCATTTGCATGTACATTTACAAAAAAAATGTATGTATTATTATGTTGAGTAAGTATATTTCTGTGCATGGTGTTCAACTTTTTTTAAATTATTTTATTCATTTGTTTCACAGACAATACTGATACTATATAATATACAAAGACGTCACATTTATCATGTCATTATAAATTGAAAAGACTCCAGAAAAAGAATATATTAATAAGAATTTATTCTACTCTTTTAGAATTTTCTATTACAACTTACAAGATTCGTCAGGGTGTATAATAAGTAACTAACTGTAACAGGGAAATTTCCTTGCAAGAATATTAACAATTTAAAATAGCCAATAGCATGAAAAAACTAAAAAATAACTATACAGTACTTTAAAATGATTATGATTAACTGAAGTTGAATAATGTTATTACATGAATGTCTGTTAATGTATGTTACTTGCATGAATTTATGTCTTCTTTTCATTCCTTAACTGGCTTTAGGATGTTTAGGTTTAAATTAGTTTTTTAGTTAAAAGCCAGGAGCATAACTCTTATTCAATATTACATATTGTTTCCTATTAATGAACATAATTTAAGGTAATGGAAATGTTTTTTTTTTTCTATTACATGTCCATGAATTTTAAAGGTTAATCATCATACCAATTGTGGGAGGGGGCAAAAATGTATGTTAAAATGTAGACGGTCTGAAATGAATTGGCCGCATCTGTGTTCATTCTTAATATTTAAATGTAAGTTGTAGTGATGATATTGTATGAAAAACATACAATTTCTACATTCGAGAATGCCTGTACCAAGTCAGGAATATGACAGTTGTTGCCAATTCGTTTGATGTGTTTAATCATTTGATTAGGGGCTTTCCGTTTTGAATTTTCCTCGAACTTCAGTATTTTTGTTATTTTACTTATTTTGACAGATTTTTCATATTTAAGCTTGAATTTGAGCGTCTTTAATAATTAAATCAGTTCAAATCTTGCTGAAAAACTAATTGAATCGACTGAAGTAGACACTTAAGTGTTTAAAAAGTGTCCGAAGTTTTTCATTAGATGAACCTGAAATTTCAGGCAAAAATTGATCCTTACCGGACCTACTCCTTTGTCAATATCATTTATTCTTCGTGGTAGAGACAATGCACATCTGCATGCAAAAGGCAGTCTACCATCAAAATCATAATCATACAAATATGATTTGTAAATCGTGCAGGAGGTATTTTGTCTATAAGAAGTTTTTCAAAGCTAACATCTACTTCTTCCTCTGAAAAACAAAACCTTTATATTGTTATTTGCAATTTGGTTTTCAAAAAGACCAACATTATCAAGCATATGTGCCAATGGGATACCTTGCCCTATCACATTTTCATGTTAAATTAATATGAAATAGGTAATTTTTAAAATGCATTTTCTAAATATTACATTATAAAAACATTAGGTTCATATTGTTAACCTAAAACATTGATTTCAGAGTATCACATTTTCTTGTCTAGTGGAATCACAGTGATTGTAGGACTGAAGGGTAAATAATGCTCAAATTCATCAATGGGAAGTAAGAATTAAATATTGATTTTCGAGTAAAGCATTGGATGTAGATGATGAAAAAAGTGAAAAAACGTTCTCTGCACCATCTTAAATCTTTCCATCTAATATCTAAATATGAAGACCCTTTAAAATCAGTAAAAAAATAATGTTATATGCACTCTTGTCACTTCGGTTTAAAAGTTTATAACTTATAATTGACCGTTCCGTTGTATGAATTGGTATCTGTGTTGGTTCATAGATTTATCAATACAAATGATTAGAACATACTCATATACATTGTATTCAAATGATTAGAACATACCCATATACATTGTATTCAAATGATAAGAACATACCCATATACATTATATTCAAACGAATAGTATATGCCTACGTTAATACGAAAAGAATAGACTTGAAAGATAATAAACAATCACATGTAACATTAAAATGAAGCCACTAAGGCGTTCAAAAAAAGGCTAAGGTATAAGCCGGATCATTATCATAATCATATTTAAAAAAAAAAAGAAAATAAGTCACCTTTTATGTTGTGTGTTTGTGACACATCTGTAGATTGCATGAATTTTGAATTTTATTGGCCAGCACTTTAAACCTCAGTACTATAGAGTGATCCCCATGTAGAATGGTATGGTTAACCCCAACAACTATCTTGCTAAAGTTGGTGTTGTCCGTTATGCTGGATATGGTCCCAATTTCCTTCCTACTTACTGTCTGGATCAATGGTGCAGACTAAGCACATAATTTGCCTACTGTCCAACTATCTCAGTTTGGGCTTCTTTTCTAACTATTTGGCAATTTCCATGGTGAGATCCATTTTAATTTGAATCAGTAAAATTATTTTTAGCTCACCTGGCCCGAAGGGCCAAGTGAGCTATTCTCATCACTTGGCGTCCGTCGTCGTCGTTAACTTTATACATTTTGAACTTTTAGAGAATCACTGAACGGAATGGAACCAAACATGGCATGAATGTTCTTTATGAGGTGTTGACCAAGTGGTGTTACTTTGTAGCCGATCCATCATCCAAGATGGCCGCCAGCGAGGACCCTATTGGAAATGCATACAATTTTCTTCTTATAGAGAACTACTGAATGGAATGAACCAAACATAGCATGAATGTTTCTTATGAGATGCTAACCAAGTGATGTTACTTTGAAGCCGATCCATCATCCAAGATTGACGCTAGCGGGGGACTTAGTTTATCATATGACCCTGTTTAAATAAAAACGAGTCCTTAACCAATCCAAACCGTCCCTGTAGTTGTAAGATTAGATGATTGATACATACATATCATTTGTGTAAAAATGTATGAATCGATTTGAGAAAAATATCAATAAATCAATGCCAATAATTAATTCTAAAGATTTATCAGCTCTACAGTAATTGCAATAGATATTTTACTTTCAATACAGTAAAAAACAACAATTAACCCTGTGTGTTAGCAATACGGCATATTACTGGTACGACATTATACACAGGAAACTAGATGGTCGTGCATTAAGTTTGAAACATGTCTAGTTCAATAAATAAGTAAGATTTTTTTAGTAGATGAAATTTTATGATTACTAAGAATAAAAGTATAACATTCTGCAATTTAAGTCATTAAGCCAAACCTGTATTCGCAGTCAAAAGTATCTAGTTATTCACAGTAGTTAATTATAATTCCTCACACTATTATTTCATAACGTCATAACGACGTGCTCGGCGTCCCCTACGACCACTCCTAAAATCCTTGCGTTCATAACGGGTTCTTTTGTCACCAATCCTCTCTTTAAGTTCATTCAATTCACGTTTTATATCTCCTATACTGTTAGTTTCCTTTGAAGAACGACGACTGGTTTCCTTCAACTCTTTAATTTCCGTTTTCAATTTGTTAATTTCTGTATTCTCATTATCCATTCCATTGTTTCTGTATTTTTCGGCCCATTTTCTTGCAGTCTCTGAATTCTTTCATTGGAACTTCCTTAAAGTGGTATGTCCTGGTCTTTAATGTCGATTTTTTTCAGTGGCTTCTTACCAAAGTTTTTGCATGTCAGCGGTAAAATTATCAAACAGTTCTTTAGTCGCGTCGATCATTGATGTACGAATTGTCTGGCGCATGTTTTTTGTGAATGTAGTCATCTTTTCTTTGTAAAAAGCAGAGGCTTCTTTAGATCTAAATTTAGGCGCAAACGTTGCTGTACTTATTCTGGCATATAAGGAAGGTTATCCCCTTCGAATTTCCTGAGATCTCTCAATAGGATGGCTATATAGGTCCTCTTTTCCAAAATTCTTTCTATTTTCCCAGAGTATTCACTGATCACTTCTTTAATTTGGTCGCCTTTAATTCTTTCTAAATTGAAATCGATTGGGATAATTTTGAAAGTATGTTCGGGTTCATTGGTCTCCTCTTTCATCTTTTGGCTCATCTCCATAACTTCAGTAACGACTTCGGTATCCAACTCCGTATTTTCTTGTGTTGTATTAGTCTATTTATTGTCGATTTTCTTTAACGATAGCTTTCTCTTGTCCATTACTTGTTTATCTGAATTATTTTGTTATGTTGGTAACGCTGTATGAAATATGTATATGGTTATCATATACTGACCTATATTCTTATTTTTACTGCATTCTCTCTTGGAAACATTTTATTGTTTTAGACAGTTTTTTTTACGAACTGTTATCTAAACAGATATAAATTTCACGTAAGCCTAGTAATAGCTGTTTTGGTTTTCGTCAGTTGCAGCAAATACTTCAAAACACCGTCCATATTTGGAGGTTTCATCTAAATACAATGTTAGGTTATTTTTTTTTATAAAGATTCTGTCTGTTTTAAGGCCAACGAAAGTCTTTGGTCATTCATCCTATCAACTGTTTGTCTACTAGGAAGCCTTTTGGAACTTTTCACACATCTTGCACACTTCTTTAACTACATCTGAAACGTCTAGCCGAGATGCTAAGGTCAAGCAGTTTCATAATACATTTAGTTAGTTCGGGCTTAAAAGTTTGTTTTTCTTCGTCCCAGGTTTCAATCACCATCTGATCATCATCATGCAAAAGTGCAGTCAAATAGTCATTGTCCTCTTTTAAATCATTGTTTTCACTAACAGTATCATCTAATGTATTCTTTACTTCTCACTTTGTCTCTGTACTATTGTTTAATACATCTAACATATCACTATTCTCATTTTGAAGTTCTAAACATTCTAATCTAGAAATAAGTTTATAGTTTCTCCTGCTTTTCTTTTGACTGTGCGTAATGAAGAAGGCTGCAACAAGTCTAAATCACGTCGTACTCTGTACTTTATTGGACTAATTTTTCCATGACCTAAGACATCTATGGCATCATTCAAATCAGTCAGAACTGTATCAATGTTTTCCTCACTCCATGATGATATTTGTGACAGCGGTTGAGAACTTGAAGTCTATTTCAAATAAAAGGTTTAAAATATAAAATTACAAATACTTATTTTACTAAGTGAAAATAAGCATGCCAAATAGGAGGTCAATTTTGCTTATTTAGTGCAATATATGTTCTACGAGGGACAATATTCCCCAATATTCATGCAATAACCCTTTTATTGTATAGCAATATAATATTTAAAAGTAAAAATTGGTTTAACTAAGATTTTGTTGTTGATGACGTCATGAATTTTGAAGATTTATTGCACTTGTGCAATATTATCAGATTATTACATGGCATTTTTCATATCGCATTTATTATCAGCCTAAGAGCCGCATGGCTCGAGGGCTGTTATTGACCGAGGGCTGATAATACATGCGATATGAAAAATGACATGTTATGATCTTTTTATCATATGCTTCAACAATGGAGAAAAATAACAGATTAATATATCGATCCTTTTACGTGGTTCTCAAATAATAGTTTAAAGATTGGAAAATTCACGCTCGAAGGACCCCAAATGTGTACCATTCGATATGAATTTCTGTCTATCAAATGCCTCAAGAGAAAAGAAAAAAATGCAGTATGATATATTTTCATACGGACGGTACAAAAAATAATTCAACAATATACATATTGAACACTGTTTCGAAAAGTCAACATTTTTAAAGTAACTTTCTAAATTATGTTTGAAACTTTTAAAAATGCATTTATTTCATCATTTGTTTTTTTTTTCCATTTTACACAATACAAATTCCAGTATCTAAATAATTGTTTTGTACTTTAATTTGTAATGTTCTTCAATGAAAACGTACCATTGCGGTGTTTTTTACGGAATTTGCCGAGTATCACCGGAATGCCGTGCGATAACGTTACGGAACGGCATGTGATAACAATCGAAGCATGTGATAAATTTTTCATATCAGCCCGCTAAACACCCATTTCGGAAAAATATGGAATTCACGTAAATTTAATGCTATTATCATACTGTTAAAATTATTTGTTATTTCTTCTAAGTATATGATAATAGAATTTATTGCACACTAACTTTTGGTTACTTTCTGTGGGAAATATTATATTGCTATGCAATAAAGAAGAAATATCTCCTTTCTTATTAGATAGTGGGTTTTCGGATTCTTTTCCACTAAAATTGACAGTTTATGTTACAAATATAGTGATTATACTGAATGTCTCGAATGTCATAATTTTCTGGATGTTTTGGTCAACATAACACTATTACTAGAATTACACAGCTAGGAAATGATTTAACAAAAGTGTGGGTCCATTTTCCAACCTTTCATATATCCATTAATTTCATCTTGGTGTTTTTGTATAAAGCATGGGACACCTTATTCCACTAGACAAATAAATTAAATTTATGCATACATTGTACATAGATATAGGAAGATGTGGTGTGAGTGCCAATGAGACAACTCTCCATCCAAATAACAATTTATAAAAGTAAACCATTATAGGTCAATGTACGGCCTTCAACACGGAGCCTTGGCTCACACCGAACAACAAGCTATAAAGGGCCCCAAAAGTACTAGTGTAAAACCATTCAAACGGTAAAACCAACGGTCTAGTCTATATAAAAACGAGAAACGAGAAACACGTATAAATTACATAAACAAACGACAACTACTGTACATCAGATTCCTGACTTAGGACAGGTGCAAACATTTGCAGCGGGATTAAACGTTTTAATGGTACCAAACCTTTACATGTATATATTCTTACATTTATGCTTTGAAAGTCTGAGTCAACCACTGCATCGTCAGTACCTGACTGTGAGTTTCCAAAAGTATTGCTCCTTTGTCTTGAGAGGCTTAAAGAAGAAATAAACACAAATATATACTAGTATAAGTATACCAGAAGCTGTATAAGGTAATTGACCTTAAACGAGTCTCAATATCATTACGTCACAGAGACACCTGAACAGTAAAGAAGTATCCATTGTGGTACCTTTATGTTATACATTGTTATACAGTATGAAAAGCTCATTCAGCATGTGTTAACCTAATATGCTGACTCTAAATGAATCTTATTATTAAGGTGGTACCAAACACCTTCAATAAAATTAATTTGGCTCGTTTAATTTTTATAAAATTTTGACAAAGTATTTACTTTGACACTTTGACAAAAATATAAAATTTTTAAAAAGGCTTTCAGTTTTGATTTTTTTTTTTTGGTCAGCTCATACCAACAACATTAATATTTTAGAAAGACTTACCTGTAGTGTAACTATATTTTTGAAGACTTGCTCTTCACCCAATATGTAAAATTGGCCCTCGTCTTCTGCAAATTCTGCTACAGATAATTCTACAAAAGATTGAATTGAAATTATAAATTAAAAAAATTGAAATGACCTCTCATTAAATAGAACATTACACAACACAAAATTATAAGCATACTGGTATAAGCATAACTAGAAAATGTGTCTATAAGACAATGGTATGCCCCAATCACTCATATATATTAATATAAAAGCAAAGTAATGAAATGTAGGTCAAAATGACATTATTCATAGTGACTGAACCCTGCAGTACATCCCAAGACCTATCCTCTGACCAAGTATCATTGCTACACAGTGTCTGGTATCTGTAAATAAATGAGAGAAATGGACCTAAACCCAAAATTTAGCAAGAGTCATTCATGCATAAAATATAAGTCAAATGACCCAACTATTAGTGAACCCTGTAGTACTTCTCAAGACCTATACACTTACCAATTATCAATGCCACACCATGTCTAGTATCCTAGAAACTGAACTTAACCAAGAATGGGACAATACGGACAGGTGTACGAAAGGACAAGGTCTAAACTGTATATGCCCCTTTCACATTCATCATTTGGGCATAAAAATGCCAATTTAGTAAATAAGATATATATATCTTATCTATTCTTAGTACTTATAAAATATGTCGAAACATAATATATATATATGAATCTTAAATAATTATAAGGTACTTCTGAATCTGCACTTTCGTTTGTAGGATTAAAAATATTGTGTGTTTTATATTCTAGATTTCAATAAAAGCAGTCATTTATAAAGTTTTTGAAAATGAATAATCGTGTAAAAACTGTCAGGACTATAACACTTAAACAGGACACCACACCCTCTAATATCTACCCCACCACCACCAAATGGAGCAAGAAATAAAAGGGTAGATACAAAATAATTTAAACCACAATAATTAATTGAAGTATATACAACATTGTACAAAGTTTGCTTCATAACTGACCTTGTGAGAAACTTTGAAGATTTTCTTCATTCATACAGTCTTGCTTAGGCAACTTTAAGTAGCATTGATAACATACACCTAAAACATAAAACATGTTCAGATTACATTTGACTGGTCATTTGATAGGTAATGAACTATATATCCCAAAATATTGTTATTGCGATTGTTTATCTAATTCATGAATAATAGTGTGAGCTTTCAATTATAATGTGTACCATGTGTACGGATATGACTTTTGTTGTTTCTTTTCTTTTGATATGAATAAATACGAGGAAGTACATGTAATCATCATATATTTATATTTATTAGTATTTTTTTTAAATGTAAACATGCTAAAATAGCACAACATTGGTTAGTAAAATTGTAAATTTTACTAGTCAACAGATTATGCCATTCATACATATCATTGATATTGGAAACATAAATATGTGTCTGTACATATACAATTTCTGATTTTGACAAATCTACAACATACATGTACAAATGCACATGTATGTATTAAAAAGAAGATGTGGTTTGACTGCCAATGAGACAAGAGACCAACATGACACATTGAAATTAACAATTATAGATCACTGTACAGCCTTCAACAATGAGCAAAGCCCATACCGCATAGTCAGATATGAAAGGCCCCAAAATTACAATTTAAACAATTTAACATGTTCATACAAGAAAACTAACGGCCATATTTATGTACAAAAATGAACGAAAACAAATATGTAACACATAAACAAACGACAACCAGTGAATTACAGGCTCCTGACTTGGAACAGGCACATATTATAGAATTGTAGTGTACATGTATAATATGTGTTTGTTTATATACTAAGTATTAGATATAGGAAGATGTGGTATAAGTACCAATGAGACAACTCTCCATCTAAGTAACAATTTATAAAAGTAAACCATTAAAGGTCAAGGTACAGCCTTCAACATGGCGCCTTGTCCGTATAAATTTATAGGAAGCATACATTTGGCATGATTTGCAACTATTTGTTTAAAGAGACTGTGGACTCGAATAAATGGTTGGGAGGTATCTTTCACATTTGAATCTGTGTCTTTTTCAAAGACATGTATGTATACAATCATACATGCACATTATCAGTTCATACAATGTACATATGGGGACGCACATACACCATGTATACCCCATTTGTATCCAACACTGGCAGTGTTCAGATACTAGTGGGGGCATGGTGCATGTGCGTCTCCTTCAAAAACATTTGTTCTATCATGTTGGATGTACAATGTAGGTGGAGGATTCACACTTTATAAAATATACATACCAGTTCCAACAGGAAGTAATACTCCATACTCTTCCAGAGTATGCTGGCTATGAGTTGACGAAACTCCGCTGAAAGTCTTCCCTTTTCCAGTATGATCTGGGTAGGTGCATTGTTTAATCTGCCTAAAGTCTATTCCCAGTTTGTACCGGTGAAAAGGACACACAGTAAGGGACGAGTTGGTTGTAAACAACCCAACTCTGCGACACAGTAGGTCTGCCTCGGAACCTAAATCAACTGGGGATTTTATAGCTAGACCACCGACTCCCTCAACAGCCAATCTAAGAGCTCTTGGGTGGTTGGTAATGTCTTTTCGGCATGAGAACAGTTTCACGATTGTTTTTTCTTGTGGATATCGACTGTAAGGTCCACAATCACAATGAAAAGTGCCAATACTGCAACGTAAATCTGGCTCGGTTGGCTCCATGGTGTAAAACAATTAACGAAAACGTTTATATCAATAAAAAAAGGTTATAACTCATCGAATTTTGACACTCTACATGGTTTCAACGGTTAGAAAACACCAGAAACATGACTTACATGATTTTATATCGTATGTGGTTTATCGTCAAGCATAAGCGGAAGTGACGAAATGTAAACAAATGGCCTTCGCGCTGAATAAAAGAAAATGAAAATAAAACCCAAAGCCGAAAATAAAATCTATCCTATTTTGGTAGCTGTTCATTTTGATAAATATATAATAGAAAAATCACGTTTGAACCGTCAAGTAATTTTTAAAGCGCATTTCACATTCTAGAAAAATATTGTAGTTGTCCAGAGTTGTCTTTCTTTGAATGGTGTTTGAAAACGGCAGAATTAAAGCGAGATGGGTTGAAGTCTACAAATATGAAAAATTGATATAATGTAGGGTGGATCGAATATTTTTCATTCGAATATTAACTGTATACATAAGCTCCTGTTCACAGCAGTAATATGTCCTTATATTCACCACTTTTACACTGCTTTGATAGGGAGAAAATAGCAGTCATACCCATTTTAATTCAGGATTTAGAACCACAAACCATTAAGAATAAACAACTATCATTAGATATATTTTTATTTCAACACAAAACAAAGCAAATATCACAATATAAAGTGATTTGGTCACATAGGGTAAATCATTTTTTTTCAATTTGCATGATTCTTACACGGAATGGTACTTAAAACGAATGTTGAAAGTTGAAAATCGAATGTTGAAAACGAATGTTGAATGTTTAAAACGAATGTTGAATGTTGAAAACGAGTGTTTAAAGTTGAAAAACGAGTATGTTGAATTTTGAAATAGAATGTTGAATGTTGAAAGTTAAAATCGAATGTTGAAAACGAATGTTGAAAATCGAATGTTGAAAACGAATGTTGAAAACAAATGTTGAATGTTGAAAACGAATGTTGAATATTGAAAACGAATGTTGAATGTTGAAAACGAATGTTGAATGCTGAAAACGAATGTTGAATGTCGCAAACGAATGTTGAAAGTTGAAAATCGAATGTTTAAAACGAATGTTGAAAACGAATGTTGAAAGTTGAAAATCGAATGTTGAAAGTTGAAAATCGAATGTTGAAAACGAATGTTGAATGTTTAAAACGAATGTTGAATGTTGAAAACGAATGTTGAATGTTTAAAACGAATGTTGAAAGTTGAAAATCGAATGTTGAAAACGAATGTCGAATGTTTAAAACGAATGTTGAAAGTTAAAAATCGAATGTTGAAAACGAATGTTGAATGTTTAAAACGAATGTTGAATGTTGAAAACGAATGTTTAAAGTTGCAAATCGAATGTTTAAAACGAATGTTGAAAATTGAAATTCGAATGTCGAATATTGAAAACAAATGAAGAAAATTGAAAACGAATGTTGAATGTCGAAAACAAATGTTGAAAGTTGCAAATCGAATATTTAAAACGAATGTTGAAAACGAATGTTAAAAATTGAAATTCGAATGTCGAATATTGAAAACAAATGAAGAAAAATTGAAAACGAATGTTGAATATTAAAAAGACTGTTTTAAGTTGAAAATCGACTGTTGAAAACGAATGTTAAAACTAAAGTTAAAAGTTGAAAACGAATGTTGAAAGTTGATATCCGAATGTTGAAAACGAAAAGTGAATGTTGAAAACTAATGTTGAATGTCGAATGTTGAAAACAAGCGTTGAATGTTAAAACAAATGTTGAAAGTGAGAACGAATGTTAAAAGTTGAAAACGAATGTTGAATGTTTAAAACGAATGTTGAATGTTGAAAACGAATGTTGAATGTTTAAAACGTATGTTGAAAGTTGAAAATCGAATGTTGAAAGCGAATGTTGAATGTTTAAAACGAATGTTGAATGCTGATAACGAATGTTGAATGTTTAAAACGAATGTTGAAAGTTGAAAATCGAATGTTGAAAACGAATGTTGAAAGTTGAAAACTATTTTGAATGTTGAAAACGAGTGTTTAAAGTTGAAAAAAATATGTTGAATGTTGAAAACGAGTGTTTAAAGTTGAAAAATAGTGTTGAATGTTGAAAACGAGTGTTTTAAGTTAACAAACATTCAACATTCGATTTTCAACTTTCAACATTCGATTTTCAACTTTTATCATTCGACATACGTTTTCAACATTCGAGTCTCAACTTTCAACATTCGACATTCGTTTTCAACATTACATTTTTAACTTTTACATTATATTTCAACATTTGGCATTCAATTTCAGCATTCAACATTCGATTTTATCATTTAACATTTAATTTCAACATCCAACATTTGTTTAAAAATCGAATGTTGAAAACGAATGTTGAATGCTGAAAACGATCGTTGAATGTTGAAAACGAAAATTGAATGATGGAAACGAATGTTGGATTTTGAAAACGAATGCTGAAAGTTGAAAACGAATTTTGAATGTCGAAAACGAGTGCTGAAAGTTGAAAACGAATGCTGAATGTTGAAAACGAGTGTTTAAAGTTGAAAAACGAATGTTGAATACAAATGTTGAAAGTTGAAAACGGATGATGAATGTTGAAAACGAATGTTGAAAGTTGAAAATCGAATGTTGAAAACGAATGTTTAATCTTGAAAACAAATGTTGAATATTGAAAACGAATGTTGAATGTTGAAAACGAATGTTGAATGCTGAAAACGAATGTTGAATGTTGAAAACGAATGTTCAATGTTGAAAACGAATGTTGAATTGTCGAAAACGAATGTTCAAAGTTGAAAATCGAATGTTTAAAACGAATGTTGAAAACGAATGTTTAAAGTTGAAAATCGAATGTTGAAAGTTGAAAATCGAATGTTGAAAACGAATGTTGAATGTTGAAAACGAATGTTTAAAGTTGCAAATCGAATGTTGAAAACGAATGTTGAATGTTTAAAACGAATGATGAATGTTAAAAACGAATGTTTAAAGTTGCAAATCGAATGTTTAAAACAAATGTTGAAAATTGAAATTCGAATGTCGAATATTGAAAACAAATGAAGAAAATTGAAAACGAATGTTGAATGTCGAAAACAAATGTTGAAAGTTGCAAATCGAATATTTAAAACGAATGTTGAAAACGAATGTTAAAAATTGAAATTCGAATGTCGAATATTGAAAACAAATGAAGAAAATTGAAAACGAATGTTGAATATCGAAAACGAATGTTGAATATTAAAAAGATTGTTTTAAGTTGAAAACTAATGTTGAATACAAATGTTGAAAGTTGAAAACGGATGATGAATGTTGAAAACGAATGTTGAAAGTTGAAAATCGAATGTTGAAAACGAATGTTTAATCTTGAAAACAAATGTTGAATATTGAAAACGAATGTTGAATGTTGAAAACGAATGTTGAATGCTGAAAACGAATGTTGAATGTTGAAAACGAATGTTCAATGTTGAAAACGAATGTTGAATTGTCGAAAACGAATGTTGAAAGTTGAAAATCGAATGTTTAAAACGAATGTTGAAAACGAATGTTTAAAGTTGAAAATCGAATGTTGAAAACGAATGTTGAATGTTGAAAACGAATGTTTAAAGTTGCAAATCGAATGTTGAAAACGAATGTTGAATGTTTAAAACGAATGTTGAATGTTAAAAACGAATGTTTAAAGTTGCAAATCGAATGTTTAAAACGAATGTTGAAAATTGAAATTCGAATGTTGAATATTGAAAACAAATGAAGAAAATTGAAAACGAATGTTGAATGTCGAAAACAAATGTTGAAAGTTGCAAATCGAATAAAATTATTTAAAACGAATGTTGAAAACGAATGTTAAAAATTGAAATTCGAATGTCGAATATTGAAAACAAATGAAGAAAATTGAAAACGAATGTTGAATATCGAAAACGAATGTTGAATATTAAAAAAGATTGTTTTTAAGTTGAAAATCGACTGTTGAAAACGAATGTTGAAAGTTGATATCCGAATGTTGAAAACGAAAAGTGAATGTTGAAAACTAATGTTGAATGTCGAATGTTGAAAACAAGCGTTGAATGTTGAAAACAAATGTTGAAAGTGAGAACGAATGTTGAAAGTTGAAAATCGAATGTTGAAAGTTGAAAATCGAATGTTGAAAGTTAAAAACCGAATTTTGAATGTTGAAAACGAGTGTTTAAAGTAGAAAAAATATGTTGAATGTTGAAAACGAGTGTTTAAAGTTGAAAAAATATGTTGAATGTTGAAATCGAGTGTTTAGAGTTGAAAAACGAATGTTGAATGTTGAATACAAATGTTGAAAGTTAAAAACGAATGTTGAATGTTGAAAGTTGAAAATCGAATGTTGAAAACGAATGTTGAAAATTCGAATGTTGAAAACGAATGTTGAAAACGAATGTTGAATATTCAATATTGAAAACGAATGTTGAATATTGAAAACGAATATGGAATGCTGAAAACGAATGTTGAATGTTGAAAACGAATGTTGAATGCTGAAAACGAATGTTGAATGTCGAAAACGAATGTTGAAAGTTGAAAATCGAATGTTTAAAACGAATGTTGAACGTTGAAAGTTGAAAATCGAAAGTTGAAAATCGAATGTTCAAAGCGAATGTTGAATGTTTAAAACGAATGTTGAATGTTGAATATTTGAAACGAATGTTGAAAGTTGATAATCGAATGTTGAAAACGAATGTCGAATGTTTAAAACGAATGTTGAAAGTTGAAAATCGAATGTTGAAAACGAATGTTGAATGTTTATAGGTTGCACTTTGTAAATACAGCTGTTTCTCAAACCACGCCTCTTTTGGGGAGATATAGAATATTCATAGATAATTAATTTTGTTTACATACTGGTTCCCAGTTATGATCTCTAGGTTTCATCTCATAGAGACATAACTTGGGAATGTTACCAGTAAATATACATATGCATATTGTCTATATAGAAATCTGTGGTAATCCTACAGTCAAGGTAGGGATAGTTAAGAAATTTAGTGTTAGTTTAAACTCTCAGAACTTCGGGAATATAAACGTTGAAAATATGCCGCATAGCCCTATATTTTAACCTTTGAAAAAATTGTAGTGCATATGAACTTTCCATTCTAGGATATGATTTTTTCAAAACTTCTAGTAAAAGTGGTACAGTTTTAGCCGTAAAAGGAGTTCCTATGGGACATTGCATTGTCAATATTTACAGAAATGCAACCTAAGACGAATGTTGAAAACGAATGTTGAATGTTTAAAACGAAAAGTGAATGTTGAAAACTAATGTTGAATGTCGAATGTTGAAAACAAGCGTTGAATGTTGAAAACAAATGTTGAAAGTGAGAACGAATGTTGAAAGTTGAAAATCGAATGTTGAAAACGAATGTTGAAAGTCGAAAATCGAATGTTGAAAGTCGAAAACGAATTTTGAATGTTGAAAACGAGTGTTTAAAGTTGAAAAAATATGTTGAATGTTGAAAACGAGTGTTTAAAGTTGAAAAACGAATGTTGAATGTTGAATACAAATGTTGAAATTTAAAAAACGAATGTTGAATGTTGAAAAGGAATGTTGAATGTTGAAAGTTGAAAATCGAATGTTGAAAACGAATGTTGAATATTCAATATTGAAAACGAATGTTGAATGTTGAAAACGAATATGGAATGCTGAAAACGAATGTTGAATGTTGAAAACGAATGTTGAATGCTGAAAACGAATGTTGAATGTCGAAAACGAATGTTGAAAGTTGAAAATCGAATGTTTAAAACGAATGTTGAAAGTTGAAAATCGAATGTTGAAAACGAATGTTGAATGTTTAAAACGAATGTTGAATGTTGAAAACGAATGTTGAATGTTTAAAACGAATGTTGAAAGTTGAAAATCGAATGTTGAAAACGAATGTCGAATGTTTAAAACGAATGTTGAAAGTTGAAAATCGAATGTTGAAAGTTAAAACCGAATTTTGAATGTTGAAAACGAGTGTTTAAAGTAGAAAAAATATGTTGAATGTTTAAAACGAATGTTGAAAGTTAAAAAAAATATGTTGAATGTTGAAAACGAGTGTTTAAAGTTGAAAAACGAATGTTGAATGTTGAATACAAATGTTGAAAGTTAAAAAACGAATGTTGAATGTTGAAAGTTGAAAATCGAATGTTGAAAACGAATGTTGAAAATCGAATGTTGAAAACGAATGTTGAAAACGAATGTTGAATATTCAATATTGAAAACGAATGTTGAATATTGAAAACGAATATGGAATGCTGAAAACGAATGTTGAATGTTGAAAACGAATGTTGAATGCTGAAAACGAATGTTGAATGTCGAAAACGAATGTTGAAAGTTGAAAATCGAATGTTTAAAACGAATGTTGAAAGTTGAAAGTTGAAAATCGAAAGTTGAAAATCGAATGTTGAAAGCGAATGTTGAATGTTTAAAACGAATGTTGAATGTTGAAAACGAATGTTGAATGTTTGAAACGAATGTTGAAAGTTGATAATCGAATGTTGAAAACGAATGTCGAATGTTTAAAACGAATGTTGAAAGTTGAAAATCGAATGTTGAAAACGAATGTTGAATGTTTATAGGTTGCACTTTGTAAATACAGCTGTTTCTCAAACCACGCCTCTTTTGGGGAGATATAGAATATTCATAGATAATTAATTTTGTTTACATACTGGTTCCCAGTTATGATCTCTAGGTTTCATCTCATAGAGACATAACTTGGGAATATTACCAGTAAATATACATATGCATATTGTCTATATAGAAATCTGTGGTAATCCTACAGTCAATGTAGGGATAGTTAAGAAATTTAGTGTTAGTTTAAACTCTTAGAAGTTCGGGGAATATAAACGTTGAAAATATGCCGCATAGCCCTATATTTTAACCTTTGAAAAAAATTGTAGTGCATATGAACTTTCCATTCTAGGATATGATATTTTTCAAAACTTCATAGTAAAAGTGGTACAGTTTTAGCCGTAAAAGGAGTTCCTATGTGAAATTGCATTGTCAATATTTACAGAAATGCAACCTAAGACGAATGTTGAAAGTTGAAAATCGAATGTTGAAAACGAATGTTGAATGTTTAAAACGAAAAGTGAATGGTGAAAACTAATGTTGAATGTCGAATGTTGAAAACAAGCGTTGAATATTGAAAACAAATGTTGAAAGTGAGAACGAATGTTGAAAGTTGAAAATCGAATGTTGAAAGTTAAAAACCGAATTTTGAATGTTGAAAACGAGTGTTTAAAGTTGAAAAAAATATGTTGAATGTTAAAAACGAGTGTTTAAAGTTGAAAAAAATATGTTGAATGTTGAAAACTAGTGTTGAAAGTTGAAAATCGAATGTTGAAAACGAATGTTGAAAATCGAATGTTGAAAACGAATGTTGAAAGTTGAAAATCGAATGTTGAAAGTTGAAAATCGAATTTTAAAACGAATATTGAATGTTTCAAACGAATGTTGAATGTTGAAAACCAATGTTGAATGTTTAAAACGAATGTTGAAAGTTGAAAATTGAATGTTGAAAACGAATGTTGAAAGTTGAAAACGAATTTTGAATGTTGAAAACGAGTGTTTAAAGTTGAAAACGAGTGTTTAAAGTTGAAAAATAGTGTTGAATGTTGAAAACGAGGGTTTTAAGTTAAAAAAACATTCAACATTCGATTTTCAACTTTCAACATTCGATTTTCAACTTTTATCATTCGACATACGTTTTCAACATTCGATTTTCAACTTTCAACATTCGTTTTCAACATTACATTTTTAACTTTTACATTATATTTCAACATTTGGCATTCAATTTTAGCATTCAACATTCGTTTTTATCATTTAACATTTAATTTCAACATCCAACATTTGTTTGAAAATCGAATGTTGAAAACGAATGTTGAAAACGAATGTTGAATGCTGAAAACGAATGTTGAATGTTGAAAACGAATGTTGAATACAAATGTTGAATGTTGAAAAACGGATGATGAATGTTGAAAACGAATGTTGAAAGTTGAAAATCGAATGTTGAAAACGAACGTTGAAAAGTGAATGTTGAAAACTAATGTTGAATGTCGAATGTTGAAAACAAGCGTTGAATGTTGAAAACAAATGTTGAAAGTGAGAACGAATGTTGAAAGTTGAAAATCGAATGTTGAAAGTTAAAAACCGAATTTTGAATGTTGAAAACGAGTGTTTAAAGTTGAAAAAAATATGTTGAATGTTGAAAACGAGTGTTTAAAGTTGAAAACGAATGTTGAATGTTGAATACAAATGTTGAAAGTTAAAAAC
>JAASAO010003164.1:0-34518 GCA_017311375.1 Mytilus coruscus | reverse complement strand
CATTAGAGATTACATTTTTAAATTTGTATCATTATGTCTGGTTGTCCTTGTGTTTTTAAAGTGTTAAGCAAGCACATTAAGATGAAAAATTAGTCTCCTTTTTTATTTATTACTTTTATAATATTCCAAAATTCCTTTATTTCTTTTGGAGAAAGAGTTTTAGTTTTTTTTAATAAATTCTGTTTATATTGTTTTCTTTTAGATTTACAGGCCTTTTCAATAGTTTACAGAAATATCTGATTTGGGCAGTTCCATTCCCAACAACTTTTAGAAAGTTAAGTCCATTTATAATTAAGATTTTGTTTTAGATATTTGTTTTGATATTTACACGTCTGGAAATTACATGTTATATAATTTACCAATTGACAGTGGTCTTAGAATGATGATGAATCAACTGCGCCCACTGATTTCAAACTAGGACCAAATTATCAACTGAAATCGTGATGTCCCTTTATTTCCTTCAGACCATTTTCCAGTAGGGTCCTACTGTTCATGGGTCTAGTATAGTCCAGTGAAGATTTTACACTATGCCAGTGATATTCAAATTAACATCTCATTGGTTTGTGTGATGCTTATCCGGTCACGTGAGCATTGCGTAAGACATTGATGTTACCACAACTAGAGATCAATAGGGACACTAGATAAATCAATAATAACAAATTGTAACAAAGAATATAGTGAAATTGATAGCAAGCAGATCGTGTTGGTAAGTAACAATTTAAAAAACGATGAAACATTTCAGAATCAATAAGTTGTAAAATTTTGGAAAAAATAAGTTTCCTGTCCCTAATATTGACTCTTTTGAATTTTAAAATATGTGATCTCGAATATATGAATACCAACTTTAAAATATGAATACGGATTATAACATCAGCACCGGTCCCTCTTTTCTGGTGAGATTTATGTCACTCGTTGACAAATTGGGAAAATGCCGTGTACTTTGAACAAACGGATGAATGTTATAAAACAAAAGACAAAACAATCGTCCATTGAAATGCTGTTTTGTAAATCTTATCGGCAGTCTTATCTTATGTTATGCCGTGTATGTGAATATTAAAACATAACGGGAGGCGTAAGGAAACAATTGTGTATCTTTTTCCCATATTTTTTATCTGACTACAGTGATGATCTTCAATTATAATAAAGCACATGTATTTCCTTCAAGTGATAACAATAAGATTAAATACAAAGGTGGTGTGATATTAAACTAGTTCCCAACTGCTTAATCATAATTATATATAATTTTCTTTTAAAATTGAAAATTAATTACAGTCATGAGAAATAATAGAACTTGAATATATATTTAAGACTGTAATCATTTTTACTACTTAACAATATGACTAGCATGGAAAATGCAGCTAACAGCTCCGATTCTAAATTACTACCAGAGAAATGTTCTCATGAACGTCATTTAGTACTGCTCTCCTTAGACAGTTCTATACAAGAACTGATTCCGACATTTCTACCTTACAACGGTTGTGGACAGTTCTACCCTAGAATTGATTCGAACAACTCTATCTTTCTTCAGATCAAGGATAGAGCTGTTCTAGGATATAACTAGTCAAGAACTGTGTAGAACTTTGTGCTGTATTTTGGCAAAATCCAATTGGACGGAATCATACTTTAAACGTTTATAAAAACAATTAAATGTGAAATAAAAGAAAATGTAGTTTAAACAATTTCTAAATCTACCACACATGCAAAGAACTAGAATCCCGCCCATTTTTTTCGAATGTGACCTATACGAATTATATATTATCTCTTGAAAGATATTTGAAATGGTCGAAGAGTATCTTAAGCTGTTTAATACAGGTAAAATATTTTGTCTACACAGTGAACATACCATATTTTCCGAGATTGTATTATACCCGCGTCTTCTTGACATTGTGATATCATTTGTAATGATAAATAATTGTGTTAGTATTAAAAATAAATTTAAAGAACTAAAAGATCATGTTATAGCAATCCGTAAAATAACAGAATTAAATGATGAATCATGAAAAAGTGTATTTCGTTTGAAATATTATAGATAAAATTGAAAACAAAAATTAAAGAAAGAAAAGAAAGAAAAAAATAATAATGAAACGCATAGATAAATAAATAAATAAATGAAATGAAATATGGAATTAAATTATTTTAAAATATTGAATGAATTGAATAAATTAAATAAATTAAAAACTTAAATCGATTATTAATAAATAAATTTAAAAAATTAAATAGATTAAATGAATTCAATAAATTCAATAAATATAAATTAAATTAATTGAATTAATTAAATTGATTGATAAAACTTAATAAATTAAATAAATTAAATCAAATAATAAAAAAATAAAAAAATAAATAATCACATAAATTTAAAAAAATGAAATAAATCACATAGATCAAATAATAAAATAATAAAATATAACGAATAACTATAATTATATGCAGTCTAAGAGCTGTCAAAAACTGTTATAGAGATGGAACTATCCGGATCTGTTCTAGGGTGACAGGAGTCTCCTTGAAAGTCATGGTTTAGATGAAAAGAGAGGCGTAGGATACCAAAGGGACATTCAAACTCATAAATCGAAAATAAACTGACAACTTAAGGAAAAATAGACAAACAACAGGTCAAAAACACAACATAGAAACTAAATACTGAGGAACACGAACCCTGCAAAAACTGGGTGGATCTCAGGTGACCCAGAAGGGCAGGCAGATTATGCTCCACATGTGGCACCCGTATTTTTGCTCATGTAAGTACAAACCTGGTGATCAGTTTAATTCAGTAGGTCACATTCGTTAGAAAGGGGACGGGATTGTAATAACGACAATTGGAACATATCTGTCGTCATCTCTGAAACAAATATTCCATAACTGTCAACCAACTCGTAATGAGGTCCGTAAAATTTACGAAGGTTTTTAAACAGAATTGACTAATGAAAAGAATTAAACAAGAAGATATGGTAAAATTGCCAATGAGATAACTATCGACTAGATGCCAAATAATATAGTTTTAGAAATATGTCACCTTACGGCATTCTTCGAGAATTAGCAAAACCTATACAGCACAGAAGGCCATAAATGGTCCCGAAATGACAAAATGTAAAAAACTTAGTCATAGAAATGAAATATTTAAGAGAATGGAGGATATTTTAAAATTAAAACAATTTCTGATATTACAAATTATACACATTTATGATATTTAAAACAATTTAATCTTGTGATTAGAAATTCTTCTTAAAAATATGGAAATTCTTGATTTTATCAGCTGTTATTTTCTTTAATTTATTCACTTCTAATGCAACTTTTCCTGCTGTAATATTTTTCCCAACACCTTAAAAATTGAAATCATGATTTGTATTCTTCTTATATGAATTAAACATAGCATTAAAGAAATCTATTCTTTGTATATTTGGGTTAATTAGTTTTTTAATAATGACTATATGTGAATCAGTAACACTAACCATGATGTTGTTATCAGCTAACAACCTTTGACTAGCATTTACAGTTTCATTTGAAAACATGATGTTTCCCGAGGTGGTGCAGATAATACAGTTTCTTATGAATAGATTTGGATCTGCCATACACGATATGTCACCATGAAAACTGTAATGATCAAATAAAAGGTGTACAAATCCTTAAAAGTTCAGGTAAATCAAATAAATGTATAACTTATCTGTGTCCTAGGGATTATAAATATACAAATGCCAACCTTAATAATCTAACAATATTGAAACATTCTAAAAATAAAATGAAAATTTCAAAGAAAAAATATTCAAGCACTTTCCTGTAGAGTCGAACTGTCCATGGGTATATAACAGTCTTTTTGCGTCTTTCCCAAGTCAAGAGCCTCTGGCCTTTATTAGTCTTGCATGTTTTTTAATTGTAGTTCATTTATATGTTTTGGAGTTTAGTGTGACGTCCATTGTCATTGAACTAGTACACATTTTGTTAAGGGGCCAGCTGAAGCTCGCCTCCGGATGCGGGATTTTCTCGCTGTTTTGAAGACCCATTGGTAGCCTTCGGCTGTTTTCTGCTCTTTGGTCGGTTTGTTGTCTCTTTGGCACATTCCCATTTCCATTCTCAATATTAGTGAAGATTTCACACCATACCAGTCAAATTCACACTTAAACTTCATTTAAGAATTGAATGCTTCTTTTTGTAATTTATTGGGGTGTAAAGCGTTAACCGAAGTACATTTGTATGAAGCGCGGAAGCGTTTCATTCTAAAATGTGCGCATGGTCAAAGCTTTACAACCCTATGAAATTACTAAAGAAGCATTCAATACTTATAATTACATTTTTCAAGGCTCATGTAAACACGATTTCTATCAAGTTTTCTTTTATTTACCTATGCACTTTATTGTGGAAGCTCGTGTCATCATTAATGTTACATTTCCTTTTGAAATGAAGGTTAATTTTAGAATGACGCGAGGTTGCTGGTAGCAAATCAAAATAACGTATTATGATGAAACATACACGTATTGTAATTATTGATTCAAACAAAGTCACGTGGGCATCATACGGGCATTTTAAAAGTAACCTTTGTTAGGATACTGATGCTACAATTTACTAAGTAATAATAAGTAAATTAATTGTGAAAGATTTAACAAAGAATAGTAATGGATAGTAATTTCACGTTGGTAAGTAACATCATTCAAATTATGAAAATTATGAAATATTTCAAATTCAATAAGTTGTAAGATTTGGAAAATAAAGATAATTATATATTGACTCTTTTAAAATTTATAATATTTACGCAGAGTTGTGTATCCTGTTTAGATTGTTTATTTGAGGTTAAAACATAATTCTTATCTCACTACTTGTGACGATCTTCAAAATAGAGCATATTTATGTCGCATTATTGAATTATTGCGTGACCTAGACATACATTGTTTTTTTTTTTTTTTTTATAGAATATAGAGTATAATAATGATTAAGCAATGAGGACATATTCTCCCCATGAAAATACTAGTAATATACTATCTTTAGAAAGTCAATTATATACTAGTAGGTCGATGATTACCTTAGTGTGTGCGGGGTTATGACACAGGGACTACATTGAATATCACTTTCTCGGGGAGTGTTTTATACCCGAGATTACCGGCCATTGTGCTATATTATGTATTGATACATATGTATCATTAGCAGCTAAAAGGTATAGAAATGATAACAATTCAAAAGACATATTCTATTGAGGGTCAACTTGATTTATTTGAATAAAATGGTTTTATCAATACTTTTATATGATATGGATCAGAAATATGGTGGTTTGAAAATATAAATATAATTGAACGAGTATATTTACAATATTGTAAAATTATTTTGCATTCAAAACGTTCTATCCGAATTTCAAAGTGTATGCAGAGCTCGGCATATACCCTGTTTTTGTATCAGTAGAGTTGAAAATGATAAATTTCTGGAATGAACAAGAAAAAAAAATTGTGTTGTATTATATATGTTTATTGAAAGAAATGCACTATTCTTCCAAATGGGGTTAATGGCATGCATGACAATTAACAAAATAACACAATACATAATGCATCACAAAATAATAGAAACCATGAATTCATATACATGTATGTACATATCCTGCATTTGTTGAATCCACTCTCCATTACCATGACTTATAAATGAATGGAGCAGAATATCGGATGACTAGCAGATAGGAAAGACAGGCAACCAATTTATCAAAGTTATCCATATCATCTGCATTATATTTGAATAGATATTTTCAATTTTCTGTAAAATTCAAGTCTCACGTTTTCATTCTGTTTTCATTTGAATAAGAAATTATCTTCATTATAATTATATTACCTGAATATTTATATTTTAATACTTCTTCTAATTTACCTCCATCCGATGTAAACTCTGCTTCGATGTATGATATGTTTAATGCTTCAAAGACTTTGCAATTGGTTTTATTTATGTTTATTGACATCTGTCATTTTTACTATAGCTACTTCGATTATCTGATAACCCTTCAGCACTTTCAGACAACAACAGCAAATCATTTGCAAACATAAAACAATTGAAAGGCATCTTATCAAGCGGAAATGGTTTACAATCCTTGTCAAAATTTCTGGAAAGTCATTTATATATACATATTAAAAGATTAGGACTTAGGCTGTCACCCTGTTTTAAACCTCTTTCTATAACTACAGAATCAGATATGTTTTCAATATATTTAACTGAAGCTTCAGTGTGCTTATACATATTTGTTAACACTTTACACAGTTTTAATTGAATATTATTAGTATTAATACTTTTATATAAAGGCTTAGTCCAAACATCCAAATATATTTTATTTTTTATCATTTATTTATTGTCTAATATTCTTTTTAAGATAAAGAGACAATCTGAAGTTCTATCATTCTTTCTGAATCCAAATTGTAAAAGATTCATTTTGTTTTAAAACATTTTATCAGTCTGTTATTTATAACCGAAATGGATATCTTAATTGAAAAACGCATTACATAGAGACCCATATAAATAGCTGGGTTAATTATAACCTTGATTAAAAATAGGTATTCAATATGATTTATTCTATTCAGTTGGATAAAATGATCAATGTAACATTAAGTTAAAACATTTACCTACTACATTTAACATCACTTGGCTACTGTGCTTTATTAGTTCATAGCAAATTAGATCTGTTCAAGTACTTTAACCATTCTTTAAAGCTTTTATTATATTTTTAATTTCCACATATCTTTAAAGAGTCATCTTATTGCTTTTCATTTAGTTTTGTTCTGTATTTTAGCCCATTAGAGATTAAATTTTTGAAATTTGTATTTATCATGTCTGGTTGTCCTTGTGATTTAAAGTGTTTAGCTAGCACATTAAGATGACAAATTGGTCTGCTTATTTATTCCTTTCTGTCATTTATTCCTTTTATAATTTTTCAAAATTCCTCACTTTCTTTTGAGAAAATATTTTAATCCTTTTTAATAAATTCTGTTTTCTTTTAGATGTAAAGGCCTTTTTCAATAGTTTACAGAAATAAAAAAACTCAATTTCATTGTTTGGTCAAAGGTAGAAAACTTTTTTTACTTATAATCTGAAAGGTTTTTCTTAGTTCCAGATATTCAGTATCTGTTCATGGGGCTTTATTTGTTTTCTTTGTCTTTTGAAACATTTTTTATCAGACATTTCTCTGATGGATTAGTATATACATTACATATTTTATTAGATGCAAGATTTATTCCTTCTTGTGTTTTTGCTCTGAATTTACTGTCGGAAATCTGGCTATTTTTCATAAATATCTGATATGGCTAGTTTCATTCTCAACAATTTTTAGAAGTTTAATCCATTTAAAATAAATTCTTTTTTTAATATATTCATTTTGTTATTTACACGTATGGAAATTACATGTGATATAATTAACCAATTGACAGTGGTCTTAGAATGATGTTGAATCAACTGCGCCAACTGATTTCAAACTAGGACTAAATTATCAAATCGTGATGTCCCTTCTTTTCCCTTCATACTATTTTTAAAGTTATAAAAGAAAGGCATAACAAACTTTTCACATTTGGTATTGTAAATCGCAGTTACCAAAATTTTGACTAGATTGGACTATTCGACCTGACATATATACTAGACAGTTGCCCTTCAATGGAAGGTACTTTTTTTCTTTCACAGTTATCGTGTTGCTATTTATACAATCATGTAAACATTTCATATTTTCGCTCAACTGTGAAATAAAATGTAGAGCCGCAAATCTGTCATTGCATGCTTATAAAGTGACAGATAACATTGCTCAACAAATATTTAAAAAAAAAAACCATATGAGTTAATAAACATGTGGAGGTGATTATGTCTAGTTTCGGATAACAAATCCAAGACAACAATGAATTAATATCTAAAATGTCATCTAGATGGCGTAATTATAGAAATGAAATAGTAAAAGAATGGAGGACAGTTTTGATATTACAAATTATACACAAATATGATATTTAAAAACACTTAAATCTTTTGATAAGAGATTCTACTTTAAAAACATGGACATTCTTGATTATTGTCAGCTGTACTTTTGAATTTATTTACTTCTACTACAAATCTTCCTGATGGAATATTTTTCCCAACATCTTACCAATTTAAATCATGTTTTGTATTCATTTTATATGAATTAAGCATAGCATTGAAGAAATTTTCTCTTGTTATGTTTGGGTAAATTAGTCTTTACCATAATGACTATCTGTGAATTCAGTAACACTAACCGTGATGTTATTAACCAACACATTTTAATTGCCTTGACAGTTTAATTTGAAAATATGACGTTTCCCGACTAGGTGCAGATAATGCAGTTTCTCATGGAAAGATTTAGGTCTGCCATACACGACATGTCACCATGAAAAATTATATTAATCCGATAAAAGGTATGCAAACCCTTAAAATTCAGGTAAATCAAAGAAATACCGTTTTGTATAACTCATCTGTGTCCTAGAGATTATAAATAAACAAATGCCAACATAAATTATCTAACAAAATTGACACATTCTAAAAATAAAATGAAATTTCAAAGACAAAAATATTCAAGCGCTTTCCAGTAAAGTCCAAGTGTCGATGGGTATAGTACAGTCTACTGAAGTACACCATGAAAATGAAGTTCACACTTAAGATTCGTTTAAGAATTCTTTTTTTTTTGTGTTTTTGTTAGGGTGTAAAAGCGATGACCGAAGTACACTTTGTATGAAGCGCGGAATCTTTTATTTACCTGTGCACTTATTGTGGAAGCTGGTGTCATCGCTATAATGCTGTTAGCCAATCAAAATAACGTATTATGATGAAACATACATGTAATGTCAATATTGGTTTGTGGTATTCATATAAAGTCAAATGGGCATCATACAGGCATTTTAAAAGTTACCTTTATTAAGACACTGATGCTACAATTTAAAGAGATCCGAAGTGATAATACGTAAATAAATTATAAAAGATTGTAAAATAGAATATTAATGGAAATCAATTTCATATGGGTAAGTAACATCATTCAAATTATGAAAACGATGAAATATCTCTGATTCAATAAGTTGTAAATGTTGGAAAAACAATTAAAGGATTTATTGTCTAAATTGCTTTCTGTCCTTTAGGTTATGGTTATATATGACAATTGTGTAAATTTTGCAGATTAAGATTACAACTTAGTTTTTATCACAATATGAGTGACCATCTTCAATAGTAAATAAATAGTAAAGCATATTCATGTCGTAATATGGAATAATTGCGCGACCGAGAAATATATTGTAAAGTTGAACCTATTGTTAATATAGAGTATAATAATGGTTACTTAAGCAGTGATACTATATTCTCCCATAAAAGTACCAGCAATATATAAGTATCTTTAGAAAGTCAATTATATACTAGTATGTTGATGATCACATTGGTGTGTGTGTGTGTGTGTGTGGGGGTTGACAGAGGGACGACATTCAATGTCACTTTCTCGGGAGTGTTTTATACCCGGGTTACCGGTCATTGCTAAATCATATGGTATTGATACATGTGCATCTTTAGCACAAAAAAATTATAAAAATTGAAAAGACATAATTCAATTCAGAACTTGACGTATTTTGAAAAAAATGTTTTGCAAAATATATTTATATACAAGAATCAGAAATATGGTGGTTTGAAAATATAGATGTAATTGAAAAGGTATATTCACAAAATTGTAAAATGATTTTAAATTCAAAACGTTCTATCACAAATGTCGAAGTGTATGCAGAGCTCGGCATATACCCTGTTATTGTTTCAGTAGAGTTGAAAAGAATAAATTTCTGGAGTGAAAAGAAATTGAAATTTGTGTGGTTTCGTATATGTTTATTGAAATAAATGCACTATTATTCACCAATTGTGTTGTTGGCATGAACATGAATGAAAGTTAACAAAATAACATGATTGAGTTTAGCCATTTCAATTGATATTTTATAGTGCGTCATTTTTGCTGTGATGCTACACTATTGTTTCAGATAAGGGTGAATGTTGGTACCTATTAAAACGTTTAAACCCGCTGCATTTGTTTGCAACTGTCCTAAGTCAGGAATCTAATGTTCATTACTTGTCGTTTGTTGATGTGGTTCATAAGTGTTTCTCGTTTCTCTTTTTATATAGATTAGACCGTTGGTTTTCCTGTTTGGATGGTTTTAGACATGTCATTTTGGGGCCCTGTATAGCTTGCTGTTCGGTGTGAGTCAAGGCTCCATTATGAAGACCGTACTTTGATCTATAATGGTTTACTTTTACAAATTGTGACTTGGATGGAGAGTGGTCTCATTGGCACTCATACCACATCTTTTATATCTATATAATACATGATACATGTAAAAATAACAAAATAATGGAAACCACAGGCACCTGTATACCTTAATATAACACAAGGTACTAAACTCGTATATTTGAAAAATGTCACCCGGTAGCTTAATTTCATTATATTTCGATTTATCGGTTGTCAACCACCCTAAAACTAATTATTCCGTAAATCTAAATTGATTTATCTACACAAAACAATCTTTTAAAAACTGTTAGTTTTGTTTGAATAGAACTTATCATCCAGATAGGAAATTTTAAAAGATTCCGAGAAAAAAATCTAACAGATGTTATTTGGGGTTTGTCAAATGAGTCACGAGTTTCTATTTTAAGACTCTAATTTTTCCAATTCCATCAATGTCGATCAGACTCTCTCTGTACTTTACATATGAAATGAGATAAGACCAAACAACTCCGAGAAATATTTACTTTTAGCAATAGACCTTCCCATACAATTTGACCAATCGGAAATCGAGATATATAAAGAGAGTGGAAAGATACCTTTACTGTCTTATATCTTTAATCGAGTGTTGGTAGATGAAATAATTACGGTTGACATACTTGGGTAGGCCTGCTTTGAATGATTCCGACAACAAAAGGTAGACGTGTTATATACCATTGTGTAGATACACCAATTTAAATTTACGGCATAACACGTTTTAGTTGGGTTGAAAACCGAGAAATTAAAATATAACGGAATTTCGCGACCAAAATGCCAGTTTAGTACCTTGTGTTACATTAAGGTATATAGGATTTTTTTTTCAAAGACAAGTGCTTGTGATAGAACAAATGAATTTATATACATGTATGTACATTTCATGCAGTTTTAGAATCCACTCTCCATAACCAATGAATGGAGCAGAATACCGGATACCTGGCGGATATGACAGATATACAACCAATTTATCAAGTCATCCATATCATCTGCATTTGAAAAGATATTTTCAATTTTCTATCAGTAATCAGATCTCACGTTATGAGTAATTATAAACTTATATGAAGTTATTTTCTTTCAGAACGATATGTCACTCTTTCGAAGAATCAACCCGGACGATACCATGTTTCAATGAAATATGCTTCAAGGCATAAAATAATGACCTGTGTAAGGTCATTATTTTCCTGATTAAAAGGCAAACTATAATTAAAAACAATTGTTCAAAGAACAATTGAAGGTCTTTCCACATCAATTTTCTAAATAATTGATAGGAAGCTACTTCTGGTTTACTCAAAGTTATTAATAGCGTCAAAGTATAGATTTTTCATACTAATTCAATAAATAAATGGGTTTTATATACTTTTGCCTGAAATAAGGAGATAATTGCCAACTTCCGGTTTAGAAAATGTCACTTCCGGTCTCATATGATAGCTTTATTCACACTGATTCCAAAAATATATAGTTTGTATATACTTATGCCTGTAAATGAAGATAAAATGCTACTTCCGGTTTATAAAATGTCATTTCCGGTCTCAAATGATAGGTTAACCTATGATCATTCAAAAATATATGGTTTTAGGTACTTTTCCATGAAATAAGTGCAAAAATACTACTTCCGGTTCACTCAAGGTCACTTCCGGTTTACTTTTGCAAGGGTCATATGTCAACCAACAGTTTGCAAAAGACCCTATGGCTTTATCATGTACCAAGTTGGAGTAATAATCAGAGGAGATCAAATAACAAGGAAAAGTCAAAATTTAAAATATATGACCTTGACCTTTGACCTTGGCCTCAGTTTCATTTAAATGAACCAAGGAAATCAAATCAATATACCTTAGGTCTCTATCACTTACCATTCATGCTATACATTTGTATATCCCTTATGTCAAATACAGAAGGGGAAATAACTCTCATATGGAGTTTTCGTATCGCTTCGGTCAAATTGGACAAAATATTCTGAGGATAAAACGAACAATTTGGTAAAATTGATTTGTCGCTTTCTTTTACGGTTATGGAGGAGATGCACTCACAAGGAAAACAGTGTTCGGAAAGATAACTCCTACAAAGAAAAGTATTTGGTTTAGCAGGGTCAATTTCAAAGGCGCATAAACTGTTCGATATCATATACAAAAACATCCAAGCGACAACTTGCGAAACCAAAATTTATAGCGAGAACAAAATTTGGCGGAATAAAAAAAAATCAGAAGAAGAAAACCAATAGAAAAGTGGAAAGACCTTATTAACTTTAACATTTAATTCGTTTGATAGTAGTCGTGTGTTTTGCCAGTTGGAATTTACTTTTAATGTTCCATATTTGATAGGTTTAAGGCAGAAACAATCCTTTCTTTCGTTTATTAGACTGAAAAGCCAATATCGTCGTTGACGCACATTTCAACTTTCGAAACAAATAATGTGAAGTTTTGTTTATTTATTCCTTCAAAAAGGGACATTATGTGAGATGAATTCAATAATGCAAAACTATTCACAACACCTTTAAATCAAACCAGATTGAACACATTTGTGTGTAGGATTTTGAAAATCTTATTGAATCATACGATATTGGAAATTAATCCTACTTTGATCTACATGAATGGATATTCGTTTGTCGTGTTACATGTACATGTATCACGATTTTGTGCTCTCTTCGTGCCAGTTCCTAACTTTTTATATAAAATATACCTTTACTCTATCAAATATTCTTATTTTCTATAGAATAACAGCCACGTACTTTATAATGTGGGTGGGGGATATTTTATTTTCTCCTGAATCTCAGTTTAAAAAAATTGTATTGCCATTCAAAAGAAATTTATTCTTAATAATTCGTTAAAAATGTGAAAAGATACAATCTGCTTTTCGGCGATAAAAATATCATGAAAAAATAAAGAAAAAACCTGGCATCCCCTTTCATAAACTAAGTTGGTACAATGAATTACTTTCAAAGTGACTTGTATTTTTCAAACACCGTTATTGGGCGGTAACAATTCAGTTGTGTCTTGCTTCATGCAGCTACAGTAATATTGTTATTGTACCTCGATAATAATTTCTAAGGTTTATATCTAGATTAATTAGTGAGTTTTATTTCACTTTATAAATGAGCCATAGGGCGTATTAAAACCTGAACGCATCAGTAAAGAATATCCCACTTTAGAGGGTCGGTAAAATAGGATGCAAGTCATGCAAATCTTGCAGAAAATAATAATTTTGACGGTATACATGTACAAGTCAGATAATGCATATTTTAATGTTTTTCTTGTCGTATAACACACCTCGGGTGTCAGGATTGCCCAAAGAAAGTCCTTCATTTGATCAATCCTGACACCCCTCGATGTGTTATACGACAAGAAAACCTTAAAATATGCATTATCTATAACATAACCATGTGGAGGTTATTATGTTTAGTTTCGGATAACAAATCCAAGACAACAATAAACTTGTCTAAAAACATATCTAAAATGTAATTGTCTACTTGAAGTTATAATGGAAATGAAATCGTAAAAGAGTGGAGGACAGTTTAAAAGTTAAAACAGTTTTTAACATTATAAAATATACACACTTTAACTATGTTTAATTTTTTATTAGAAATTTTTCTTAAAACATGGAATGTCTTCACTTTGTCATCTGTGCTTTCTTGAATTTTTCACCTCTCACTTTTCCTGATGTTATATTTTCCGCACCAATTCAAAATTGAAATCGTTATTATATAAGTTATACATAGCATTGAAGAAATCTTTTCTTTGTATATTCGGGTTAATTATGTTTTTACATTCATGGCAATTTATGAATCAGTAAAACTAATCATGATGTATTTATCAACTAAAGCATTGTAATTGTAATGACAATTTAATTTGTAAATCTTGTGTTTTCTGAAATGGGTCAGATAAAACAGTTTCTTATGAACAGTTTTAAGTCTTCCATACACGACGTATAACCATGCAATTGAAGGCGCTAACATCCACGTCATTTGGTCCCTTGTTTCATTAGCAATTATACCATATCTTTTTTTTTTTTTTCGTTTTGTAAACAAACCCTTGTATTAAAAATACATCAAATGCTGCTTGTATAAAATCACATTTTGAAGATGATAGTTTGAAAAGAAAAACAATTTAAGAGCTTTCCAGTGGGGTCCTTAGCTTCTGTCCATGGTTCTAGTATATTCCAATGATGATCTTACACTATGCCAATGGAATTCAAACTAACATCTCATTGGTTTGAGTGATGCTTTTCCGGTCACGTGGGTATTACGTAAGATATTGATTTAAGAATTTACCTGAGATCATAGTGGACAGTAGATAAAATAATAATAATAAATTGTTTGAAAGAATGTATTGTAATGTATAGCAAGCCGATCGTTTTGGTAAGTGACATAACTTTTAGCAAACTATTGAAACATTTCAGATTTAATAAGTTGTACAATTGTGGAAAACAAAAATAATTTTTCTGTCCATATTGATTTCTGTTCTTAACATTGCCTCTTTTGAATTTTGAAATATGTTATATCGACCACAATTATGAATACGAACTTTAAAATATGAAAACGGATTATAACATCAGCAGGGGCCTCGGTGGCCAAGTGGTCTAAGTAGTTCTACTACTGTAATCACTTGCCAGTCAACACTGAGGTTGTGAGTTCGAACCCCGCTCGTGCGGGTGCACTCGACTCCAATCTTAATTGACTAGGATTGTCAGTTTTCCTATCGAAGGTCGGTGGTTTTCTCCGGGCACTCCGGCTTCCTCCACCAATAAAAACTGGCCGCCACGAAATAGCCCAAAAGTGGTGCTTAAAAGTGGCGTTAAAACACCAACAATCAATCAATCAATATAACATCAGCACCGGTCCTTCTTTTCTGGTGAGATTGATATCACTCGTTGTACAAATAGAGAAATGGCGTGTAATCTGAACCAACGGATGAATGATATAAAACAGATGACAAAATCAATCGTCCATTGAAATTATGTTCTGTAAATCTAAACGACTGTTTTCAAGGACGTATAACTAACTCTTATATACGTCCTTATTGTCATAAAGTTTGTCAACAGGTTAAGCATAATAATATATATATTTTTTTAAATTGAAAATTAATAACAATAATCGAGAAATGATAGAACTTACACATATATTCTAGGCTGTATTTTTTTTTTTTCCACTTAACAATTTGACTAACAGGAGAAATGCAGCTAACTGCACCGATTCCCAAAAAATATCAGAGAACTGTACTTTATTTAGAACTGCTATCCTCTAGACAGTTCTATACAAGAACTAATTCCGACAGTTCTACCTTATAACAGTTTTGGCCCGTTTTTCCTTAAATTGAATCAACTGCTCTACGCAGTGATGTTAAGGCAATTTCGATTAGATTTGGTCAGGGGAGGTAATCCACAACGACCTCATTAAATATTCATATATTCATTAATTGCGATGATCCCAACAGCTGCGTCTATCGATAAAATGTATGATGACAAATTACATACATGCATTTGAATTAAAACGGGTATCAATATGATGAAATTTATTCACTGAAACGCGAATATTGTATGTTTGTGCCTAAATTATATTGTAAACGGTTACAACAGCTGTTTTTCTTGCGGGACCCCGCCTCCTTTTGAGGATCAACCAATCAGAAGACGATCGCCGTCGAAAAGATGCTTGTGCAGAATTGAAAGCACCTTGCTGCGAAAAATATTTTCACTTCTACGTGAAAATCTAACAAGAAAAGTAAGTTTAAGACACCAAATTTGTAAAATTTATGAAACATACATTGTTTCTTTTGTTAATCATTCCTTTCAGATGGCGAAAAATGGCACAGTATAAGAAAAAAACGAGTTCAGTGTTAGCAAGTATGATATATACGTGGTCAAAACGAAAGTAGACTGCAAAAATATATGAAATTAGAATAATTTATAGAATCTAGTCAGTAAATGAACATAATATCGAATGAAATAAGTTCTCGGCATCTTTTCAAGATACTATTCTGAACACTCACCCTGTAATTCGTTCCTAATTTACGTTTTCAAGGCATCCTGTCGGGTAAATTTTATCACTGGCTCCACGGTTCCTTCGGAGCCCGGTGCCCACGTTGCTCGAGCCGGGATCCCTATCTCCAAAGCATGTAGACCTAACACTGGAGCCTTGGGCAAAAACCTTGTTCAAATGAATCATGAGCCCATAATTTTGAGCCTGGGACACAAGGACCCTGATCCCTTAATTTGGAGCCCACAGACCATGATGTTACTCCCCACGCCGATTCCAGTCTCAAGTCTAGATTATAATATTTTTGCTGAAGGCTTTGGGTATTTTCAACACCCTATTTTTATAGATTCCTACTTGAAGTTGAAAGCGTCAAAGGCAAAAACAGCACGAAATTCTTTCATAGATGTCATAATTATTTGGACTTATCCTGGAATTTGCATCTTTCCTTAAAATTCCTGCACCTTGGATAAATTATCTTAGAAATAGTATTTTCACATGTAATCAAAGTCATCAATATAACAAATAGCAAAACACTTGTTGATTGAATTGACCAATTTAAATGCATAGTCCAAATATTATAATATTATAATTTCTTGAAAGGCAGATTTTTGATTTTTACTGTGAAGCCTTAATATATATGACAGTCCATCTTAGGAAGGCATCACAGCAAAAAATAAAGAAGCCTTTCATGACAAAATATTTTGGACTTATATAGATGTATTATGTAGTTTGTTAATCATGACTGCCCACCTTGACATGTACTTTTAGATATGGTTATCATCAGTATCTAAATTAAAATAACACTGCATGCATGCAGATGATATCTCTATACATGTACATGTATGTACCCTGTTACAGCAAACATTGTCAAGGCAGTAAATTGCTTAGTACTGTAAATTCAGAAAGATTTGGGAGGTTTTCATGAATGTGAATTATGCGACTGGATGAGTATCACAATTATAAAACTTACATTCTGGTATCATCATGATACATGTATACGTTATTATTGTATGCAGATTTTCCTGTCACAGAATTTGAAATATCAAATTAACCTCATATTTTGTCCTTTCTTTCAAAAATCACAATAATAAATGCACAATAATTTAAGAATTTACAGTAAAGGTTCTAAGAAACAACTATTATATAGATATTAGAAGATGTGGTATGAGTGCCAATGGGACAACTCTCCATGTAAGTCACAATTTGTAAAAGTAAACCATTATAGGTCAAAGTACGGTCTTCAACACGGAGCCTTGGCTTACACCAAACAGCAAGCTAAAATTAGGGCCCCCAAAAGTGACTAGTTTGAAACCATTCAAACGGTATAAACCAACAGTTTAATCTATATAAAAACGAGAAACGAACAACACTTATGAACCACATCAACAAACGACAACTACTGAAAATCCGATTCCTAAATATCTGATATTGAATTAGAAAAGTAGGGCATTAAAATTCAGGATTTATGAACAGGAAAGATCAAGAGAAAGCTTAATTTTTTACTTTGACAAGTATTGGATATGCATGTACCAACCATTCATCTTTATATTATTTTTTGGGGGGAAAGGGGGGTTGAGATTCCATCTAGGTTCAATCAATTTTAAGCTGGGTATATATACTGTACAATGTAAATTTCATTTTGGTCGAATCATGAAGCAGAGCTACTGTACATGTACCAGCCTGTTAAGTCTTGGCTTAATTACAAACAATGTAGGCTTGCTTTATTTGAGCATGTTGCGGTACATGTAGTTGTAAATTAACCCTAAATCAGTGGCGGATCCAGAAATTTTCATAAGTGGGGACCCACTGACTGCCTAAGAGGGGCCCAATCCAGTCATGCTTTAGTGATTCCCTATATAATCGACCAATTTTTTCCCACAAAAGCCCCTCCCTAAATCCTTCTCTGTAAATATTGCTTGTATTATTTTCTTAGTGTTATATAGTTCTTGGAACACCCCAAACACTATAGGCCCTAGAGACCAACAAATTACAGAATAATTTTATACAAGTACACGATATACAGTGACATATAGTTGCTAACATCTACTTTGTTTGGTCTCAGGTAGATAGTTGTCTCATTGGCAAATGATTTGTAATCAAACCACATACATGTTGTAATATTTTTAATGATGCCTGGAACTATCCATGAATTTTGACTTTACAATGCAACAGAAAATGTGTGTGTTAATTTTTGTTAAATGGTTTTAAAATGTACCGGTAGTACTTTTTATAAATGTTATAGGTGCTTGGGAGTTTTAGTAAAGGTTAAAGTTGTTCCTAAAACATACAAATTACATTGGACACATGAATTGCTAAAATCTGCGGGTGTTTGTTATGCCCTGCTCTAGGCAACGAGGGTGTTAGTGTTACCCTTGACTATCTGTCCAGCCAAATTTTAATTTCCGCAATTACTTTAGTATGTCTCATGCAAATTTTATGAAACTCATACACAATTGTTAGAACCACAACACGCAGACAGACTTTCGGTTGTGATTCATTTACCGTTCTAAAGTTATGCCCCTTTCATACCTTCAACCTGTCACTATTTGTGGGGATTTCCATGAAAGCTCTCAAATAGAAATTTTGTAAGAGCAATTTAGTGTTCAATTTTAAACAAAACAGTTATTTTTACAATTGCTATAGGCTTTTAAAAGTATAAAGAAGCCAAAAACAACATTAAAATACATTTGAACGCCCCTTGAAGGTTTTATAGGACTATTAGAGCCGTCTTGCAGGCAAAACCCCATGGGCATTTTGAAAAGTTGGCAGGTATGCTTTTAACTTGCAAAATTGAAAAGGCTGAGCTGGGGCATTCATGTCCACTCTTTTATTGTTGAGTGATTTTTGTTCCAAAATGATCTATCTAGACCAAATTTTCAATCACTTGACTTTTTATACGCTTGTCGAAGACGGGGAATATTAACTGTACCAATGTCCATGATGTCCATCTGTCTGTCAACACTTTGTAAGATAACTTAAATTTGATGTAATTTGATCACAACAATATCAAGATTTTATTTTAAAAAATTTTGGCTGTGTCATTCCAGAGTTACAGGACTTTAAGAGGGTAAGAATAGGGTACCCCAAATGGCGAATGACGATAAAATATTTGTGTAAATAACGTTAAAGATAAACATTTTACTCCATTTGATGCCAAGTAGCTACAAAATGAGATATGAGATAAAAAATTAAGGCTCATTTGATGCTAACGGAAGAGAAAACCATAACCCCTCCCCTGAAGTAAAAAGGTTTCTCCCTTAGGAAATTATTTATGGTTGCTGTGGTTTTAAATTAAATATATATTTTAACAAAGGTTGGTGTACATGGTGTATGGTTTAATTCTTATAAATAGTATTAAAATACTAGAGTTCTCAAAAGTGGTTGTCCGCAGGTTTTGACTACCAATAATTTTCAAAGGACTAATGCAAGTTTGGTATTTTGCAATAGAAATACAGTGAGGACCAGCAGATTTTCCTTAAGGACCACCAGGAAAAAAATAGAACTCTTTGTCCAGTTGTCAGTGACTAAAATTAACAGCCATGAAATCAGATTCTGCCAATTCTTAATGAACAAGTTAGTATTTGAAACGGATCAATTAGAAATGTTCAAAATAAAGCCTGCAGTCCTTATACATGTACATCTATAAAAAAAGGATCTGTTTATGTATTAAATAATTACTTTCTCTTATTTTAGTAGACCTGTCAAATACAAGATACAGAGTGCCAGTCCCACTTTGATGAAGTATTAAAAGCAATGGTTGGAATTAGGAAAGCTTTATTATTTAAACAGGTAAATTGATGCATTTTCTTTTTGCTCCTTGTTAAAACTGGTTATCTTTTGTTTTTGTATATCATATTTGTTTTATACCCTGTTTACGGGACGTATAATTGTATACCGTTGTCCGTCCGTCTGTCTGTACGTCTGTCGTCAATATGGCGGCAATAACTCAAAATGCTTGAACCAATTCACATGAAACTTTAATGAATTGTTTATATCTATTGACCTGAGCTCCTTTTCGTTTTTATGAATTTTAGATTTTAAGTTTCCATGTTTTGATTTTTTTTTTTTTCATTAAAAAGGGTGCTTTTCAGTTTTCGGACAATAACTCAAAGACACTTTCACCAATTTGCAAGAAACTTTTGTAAATTGTTTATATCTATTGACTTGAGCTCGCTTTTTATTTTTATAGATTTTAGATTTAACGTTTCTGAGTTATGGGGTTTTATTCATTAAAACCAGGGGATTTTCTAGTTATCTGACAATAACTCAAAATGATTTCAGCAATTTTCATGAAACTTTGCTGAATTGTTTATATCTGTTGACGTAAGCTCCCTTTTGTTTTTATATATTTGAGATTTTACGTTTCAGTGTTATGTGATTTTATTCATAAAAAGGGTGATTTTCCAGTTTTCAGACAATGCTTTGAGCAGTTATCATGAAATTTTGGTGAATAGTTTATATCTATAAAGATAACCTCCCTTTAGTTTTTCATGCATTTCTGATATGACATTTGAGAAGTTATTGAAATTATTCTTTGAAATAGCTACGGGCGTATCATGTGCACTCATGGCACAGCTGTTTATTCATTTATTGTTATTGTACATGTACATAAATCAGGCTGTAGAGTGACCTATATGCATATATGGAGCATTACATTCATATAACAAATAGTTACATAAGAAAATCTATTAATGTAAAGATAAGAAGATGTGGTATGACTGCAAATGAGACTACCATCTACCAGAGACCAAATGATGTAGATGTATGCATCTATATATAGGTTTCTGTGCTATCTTCAACAATAAGCAAAACCAATAACATATTAAGCTATAAAAGCCACCACCCCTTTTTTATACGCCCGTTTACGGACTTTTATGGTATACCGTTGTACGTCCGTCTGTCCGTCTGTCCGTCCGTCCGTCGTCAACATGTCGGACATTCACTCAAAAACGCTTTAACCAATTTCCATAAAACTTTGGTGAATTGTTTATATCTATTGACGTGAGCTCCCTTTCGTTTTTATAAATGTTAGATTTTACGTTTCGAGTAATGGGGTTTTATTCAGTAAAAAGGGGATTTTCCAGTTTTCGGACAATAACCCAAGAATGCTTTCACGAACCTGCAAGAAATTTTGGTTAATTGTTTATATCTATTGACATTAGCTCCTTTGGATTTTTATAAATTTTAGATTTTACTTTTCCGAGTTATGGGGTTTTATTCATAATAAAAGGGGATTTTCAGTTTTCAGACAATAACTCAAAATGCTTTCAGCAGTTCTCATGAAACTTTGATAAATTGTTGATATCTATTGATGTAAGCTCCTTTAGAATTTTATAAATTTTAGATTTTACATTTCCGAGTTATAGGGTTTTATTCATTAAAAAGGGGATTTTCCAGTTTTCAGACAATAACTCAAAATGCTTTCAGCGATTCGTATGAAACTTTGGTGAACTGTTTATATCTATTGATGTGAGCTCCTTTAGAATTTTATAAATTTTATTTGTTTATAGTCTGACAACAGATTTACTAAGTATTGTGCAAAGCACAGTGTATTGCACAACAGCGAGAAATCTTTAATTGAATATAAATTCAGTTCATATAACCAACTTCAAGTTCTTTGACTACATTTATTCAAAACCTATAATACATGTATGTCAAATATTTAATTACAATCCAAATTCAAACCTGTATCAAGCTTGAATATTGTGTCCATTTTGCCCCAACTGTTCAGGGTTTGACCTTTGCGGGCGTATCCAGCTGCGCTCAGCGAGGCAGTTTATTTCCCTAACCTTGGACAGTAGTGTATCATTACAACATAGGAACAAACTGTCAACAATGGTCAAAGATGGTGAAAAGGCTTGACTAAATCGTCGGATCAACACGTAGTACAAAAAAAAGGCACAAAGTACTTGCAAATTCTGAACATGCTGAAAGCTAGTTCAAATATAATTACAAGTTATGGAAAAGGCATGTTTGTGATACAAAAAAATCATCAGCTCACATCAATAGACTTGGTTCAAATTCAGGTGCCTATAATTAAATATTATTGAATATTTACCATACAAATACAGGTGTACAGATAATCTAAAGAGATAAAGCTATAGTATAGAAATATATAGGAATATTTAATCTTCTCATGTATCCTGCTTCTGTTGCTTTGAAACAGTTATATTTAAATAAACTGTATGCATATTTTCCTGAAAGAGCAATAATTAATCTTGCACTTTTGTTCTGTTTTCAATAGTCGCAATAATAAACGCATGCAATAATTTCTGAATTTACATGATTATATATCACATAGGTTCTTGTATAAATGCTAGTAGATATGCTTAAATCTGGTTTAGGATAATATTTTTACAGTTATTTGCAATTATCTATAACATTTTTTATTTTAGGAAACAGTAATGAATGAATGAAGATTTGTATCCCTTTTCAATTCATCTGAAAACCTGATGATTGAGCGGTCTTGCAACAAAATGTACCTAAGGAGACATATCGGCTAGTGCATAAACTGGACTCAGTAACTGTTCAAGGGTAAGTGGTTGTAAAAAATTTGATGTTATACTTATTTGTTATTTAGTAGAGACAATAAAGAAGAAGACTTTAAAACATTTTGTCTTTTTCAGAGTCAAATTGAGAATTTTTCAGGTCGAATGACATACCCTGTTTCACCACTACAGTACAGTGCATGATTGTTTTATTTGACACCCTACTTTTTAATATGTCTGTAAACTGAAAGAAAATGAAAAACAATCTTAGTCAGTAAATCTTGTTAACTTTAATTTTACCAAATTTATAATGAATAAGGCTTTGCATTAATTTCCACTAATTCCTTTTAAGAGTTATGGGACACTAAAATTTGACATAATCAGCAATATTTCATGTTTCGCACATTAACAATTTATGAAGAATGTTTTTTCTTATTTACAATTTTGATTCTGCTGTTCTATAGCTCTGATACTTTCATCTTTAAAATGTGCCTCTGTATATTATGTTTTTTTACTAGCTATAGCTAGGACAAATGAATATACAGGACTTTTCATTACTGCATTAGGAAAATTACTAGTTCTTGTGGAAAATTAAAGGAACATCAAAATCCTTATTATATACAAACTATTGAGCTGCATATGTATTGTTAAAGAACAAACATCCTGAAAAGTAGTAAAGTTCTAATTTAAAACTGCAAGTGTGTTGTGCTTGAAAAACCATATACAGGTACCTAGCATGAATAATTTCACCAAATTTAAACAAATGACAAAGTTCAAATTCCTGTGATTTGAGGAAAATATAAAGAAAGAAAATGAATCCTGATAAAAAGCACAACAGTAATATATTTACTAATGCCTTTTATAATGTAAAATTTTCCCAAACTCTTCCTTGAATGGGGCATAGCATGAACAGTTTGGGGTTATATTTTGATGCTCTATTGACACATTATTTGTCTTTTACCTAGATTTTTACTTTTATGTTAAAACTGCTGTACTTGCATTCTGTTATTGCTTGTGGGATAATGTTCTGTTTTGTTTATGTGATTAGTAATTTTGTATTTTTTCTATTTCAGCTTTACACAATACCTGAGTGTACATTTCAGTTACTAATTACAATGATTTATGTGTAACCTAAATTTCATATTGTTACACTTCTTCGTCACTCGTCAGATAGAATTAGACACATCTCTGGAGAAGAAAAAATCTTTGTAAAGTTCAAGACAGAATTAATGAAAAGATCAAGAACTAATACATCTATATGCTTGTAGTACAGAAGTAAACTTTTATGAAATGTTTCAAACTAAAGCTACACTTTAAAGCTTTCTGAAAATATATTAAACCTGGAGACTTATTAGCTACTATTTAATTTTAAGATGACACTGGACATTCTTAGTTGTTTATTACTCAATGAATAGTTTATAGCATAAGTTATTGTGACCCAATTAATCTGTTATAATGATATTTACTTCATTTTTAAAAATTGCGTTGATATTTGTTTATGATCAATGATTCAGAAAAGAGTGTTTGTTTGTTTGTTTTTTTTTTTTAGAAAATTTATTACAAAGAATGGAAGTCCTTGAAATAGAAATCTAGGCCAACCTTAAAAATATGTTTGTTTGCAGTTTTCCGACTGTACCCTCAGACTGAAGGGTCGGTAGGTAGGAAAATATTTTATTTTATCAGCCAAAATAAAGTTTAAACAAGCAGTTACATAAACCAAGTTTCTCGTGAAGAAAAACATTTTAAACAACAAACACTGAAAACCAACAAGAAATGAAAAGACATTTTCAGTTAAAACTTTTAACCAAAATTGAAATTAGAACATGGTGTAATTATCCAATTTATGACATACAAATATGGTTTTATTAAATACGGGAACACTTATAAACAAGGAATCATGACTAGAATTGTTTTGAAGAATTGTTCACTGACATATGCTTCTTGACTAGAAATTTTTCATGAGTAGAGTATCTTCATCAGAAAAATGTACATATTAAAGATTCATAAGACAGTGTAAGAGTGTTATCAATCATTGAATCTTCCTCAATTGAAAAAAGGCAACTTAAAAAATGTATTTGACATCCCACTGTTTTTATATATCTAACAATATTAAATTATATGTAATAAGGTTATATTTTGAAAGATATGTTGATGTCAGGCTTTAATTAAAACTAAAAAAAAAACTTAAGACTTCGGCGTGAAATCAATAGCACCCTTTAAAAGTAAATGGTCTGTAATGAAATGTTTTGACTGCATAAAAACAAAATGGCAGCATAGCTCCTAAGGACATGTTTTAATTCAATTCACACAAGCCACACTGTTTGGGTATATTTAATATTGTGAGAGGAGAAGAATTGCAATGAGTGGGTAGCCCCTTATCCTAATAAGCATACTCATTGCAATAGAAGATAGATTTGATATAGAGAAAGAATATTTATTTTTCAAGCCAACCATTCATTTCTCTACATCTTTACGTAGTTTCTGTGGCTTCTTATTGATTTGGCATTGTCTATCGATTATTAATTTCAAATGTGCCCTTCCTCCGGACATGAATTCATAGAGGAGTGGTTTTATCTTTGTCGTCTTCACAACGTTTTATAGAAACTATGGCATATCTAAAACGCTGCTTCCTGGTGTTAGAGTCGGCCACCAGAGATCACAGGTTACATAGAAAAGGGATTTCTTAACTGGTATTATTTATTACTGTAAAACGTAGGGCCGACGTCTAATTGGAATACCGTCAAACCAACCCGCTTTACAGCTTCGTTTAACCTATGTTCTACAGGTCTATCTATTTTATATATGATTGAGAAATAAAAAAATAGCATATATAACAGTTTTGACAATTATAAACGCGGAGAATCTGGCTGGACAGGCTCTGTCATTGGTCTGGTTGGGTCCCAGGGTATGGTTGGTCTATCTTATTTAATCTATATATATATATATATTAATCATATATACAACAATCCAGAGTCACCACTCTATTAACTACAACTAATTTTCAAACTACTGAGGTAGCGTATAGCTCGAGATGGCTTACAAAGGTGCCTCAATGAAAGAACACTTGTAAAAGTATGTAGCCTTAAATCAACATCTTTTTTCAAATAAAGTTCCATAAAGTCAGGCTCAAAAGATTCTGTACCCGATTTTTAGGACAGAAACGGTTATCGTGTAGGTTTTATGAATACCCTCTGCATCATGCGTTCTCAAATAGTCAATGGTATCATCGAAGACATTATTCTATGGACAACTCTGTCTGAATCTGTATAAACAGTTTACTATTAAACTTTTTTGTTTGTCATTTGTTTTAAAATTGACAGAAGACGACAGCGTAAAGTACTCATGACTTCATGGATACCTGTAAACAATCTCCATGTGCTTTATCATGAAACGTGTAATCGACCCAGACTTTAAATCAATTCCGGAAACGACCCGAGGTTCCGGATCGCGTCAATAGAATAATAAAAATAATTTCGTCAAATAAAGAGCAATAAAATTTTCACAGTCGGGCGGATTTTTGAGGGTCGGTCGGTAAACTGCAAACAAACAATATTTTAATTTAAGCCCTATGGATTTTCTTTTCTATATGGAGTAAAATGGTATTTTATGTATATGTTGTATCAAAAGATAAATACTAGAAACAAAAACATGTCTCATATTATGATCTGCATTCCTTATAAAAATAAGTAAATATGGTTTCATTCCCAATGAGACAACTCTCCACAAGAGACAAAAGGACACAGATATTTAAAACCATCTGCAGTTCACTACGGTCTTCAACAATGAGCAAATCCCATACCAATTATTCGTGCTTATAGTACATCAAACTTTGTACTTTTTAATTGATATTGGTTGGGCATGAAAATAATGAGGTGATATGATTGCCACTGAAAGTTGATCAAGGTGCACAATTGCTAAATATACATTGTAGATTATATATATACATGGTCTCAAAATAAAATAAAACGATATTTGTATAAGACATAAACACGGGTATAATTTGAATTCTCGCCTGCCTCAGTTCTATCCTGTTTGAGCTGAGTAACAAAACAGATTAATGTTTTGTCCTCAAAAATTGCAAAGAATGAGATGTCTTATCATTGCCATTGACACAGCTACCCACTAGAGTTTAAATGACGTAGATGTACATGTAAGCAAATATACTTAGCCACTGTAAAAATGAGAAAACCCATACTGTAGTATCGGCTATAATAGGCCCCAGTCTGGTAAATGTGATATAATTCCATAAGACTGACATTAACCAACGACAACCACTGCAATAGAGGTTTGTGACTTGGAACAGGCACATTAAGAATGTGGTGGCGTTAAACATATTTGTAAGTGAACAAACTCTAACCTGGAAGAGTAGTGGAACACAGCTAGAACAATTTCATAAATTTCACTTGAATATTGACCACATGATTTCAGTGTGTTATTTAAATTCTTGAGCAGTGTAAATTTTGCTGGATCAGTGGAGTAGAAAATATAATTAAAAACAACTGAACCAGTTGTGGGAGTGTTTTATAGTACAGCAAACAATTTGTATATTCTGAGAGCCTAGCATAGTTGCGTGATTCTTCCTTATATTCTCTTTTCCATTACTAATTTCTGCCACTTCAAACATTTACCAAAGTGCATATTTTTCACACTGACTTTGAGAGTGGTGTCTGCTGAGATTTTGTTGTCTAAAAAATGCAGACTATAATGAATGCAGGTCAACTGTTATCCGGGCAAATATCCAGACAAATAAGAATTATGACTGGAATCAGGTAGGTGTTGCACAATTAAAAACAGAGTTTTACGAAACTTGAGACAATTCGACACCCAAATTTTGATTGCTTTTATATTTCACGAATGAAGAATTTTTTTTACAGTTAACATTAAGATAGTCTCCCACCTTCATAGATTATTCTTTTATAGGGCAGATTAGATCTTTTCTTTATATATATGAGATAATATCTAGCAAAATTAAAATTTAAATTTTAATACCCTACTTTACTGATGAATGGACTTAATTTTTCAGTTTACATTTTAATACATGGTGGGAAGGGGGTGCTTCATGAAATGTTGTGATTCTTGGATATTTATAGCTTCTTCATGTTTAAGAAATAGCATTTGAAGAGAACGTTTCGATATCTTAATTTTATATTTTGATAATAGTCATGAGAATCTCGGATGTGCTATAATATTTTGGAAGTCAACATTACACTTTACACAGATTAACAAGTTATTTTTATTCTTACAAGGATAAAAGTTGCAAATATATATATTTAATAAAAAAAATGAACAAATATATCTCCAGTATTAGTAAATACATATAAAACATTACTTGAAGTCCGCAGTTTAAAATACGCGGCATTAATACTTTTCCGGAGTTTTGTCCGCTATTGAGTACAGCCGATCACGTCATCAAAGCGTTTGTTGATAATGAATGTAAAACAATATAAAACGGTACACGATTAAAAATTAAAAGTCCAGTGTGTTACTGACGATGGATTTACTTGATTGGACATGATTTAAAACGACTGATATCTCTTTATAAAGAAAACTGCTATCCAAACACTGGTATGCGTTCATATCATTGAAATATCATAGTATCAAATGGGGATTTCGTTAAAAATCACATTTTCATCGGATTTACATTAATTTTACCGTAAGACAGTATAGTTCAATCTTTGGATAGCATTTTTAGAAAATATACATTCAAACAAATGTATTGATACTTTGTTTCACATTCAAATATTCCTTTAACACGCTGGACTTTTGAGTTGAAAATGTAATGTACGACCTTCATTGGCGACTCGGGTCACGTGACTACTTCCACTTTCGATATGAAAACCCATGCAAGTTTAAATATAGGTCTTTAAGTTTCATTCTACGATCTCTGTTTTCCTGATTTTTTGACATTTTCTTATGATATGAACTTCCATATAATATGCAATTTTACGCATTTTTCTTGTGAAGTGCCTTAATATCACTGCGTACCTTTCGTCAGATGAATGATAGAACTGTTCAAAGAAAGAACTAGTTTATAACTGTGTAGAACTTTGTGCTGTACCTTGGCAAAATCCAACTGGACGGGAATCATACTTTAGACGTTTATATAATACAATTAAATGTGAAATAAAAGAAAATATAGTTTAAACAATTTCTAAATCTACCGCACATGCAAAGACCTAGAATCCCCCCTTTTTCGAAAGTGACCTATACAAATTATATATTACATGTATCTCTTGAAAGATATTTGAAATAGTCGAAGAGTATTTTGAGCTTTTTATACAGGTTAAATATTTTGTCTACACAGTGAACATACAATATTTTCCGAGATTGTATTATACACGGGTTTACTTGACATTACGATAGTATTTGTAATGATAAATAATGCTTTAGTATGAATAAATAAATTCTTGGAACCCATTTTTTTAAACAGTTAACTAAGCTAAAGAACTAAAAAACATGTAATAGCAATCCGTAAAATTAACAGAACTTAATGATTAATCATGAAAAGGTGTATTTTGTTTGACATATTATAGATAGAATTGGAAAAAAAACAATTTAAGAAAGAAAAGACGAAACAAATAATAATAATGAAACGCAAAGATAAAAAGATAAATAATTGAAATGAAATATGAAATTAATTAATTTAAGTATACTGAATAAAATGAATACATTAAATAAATTAAAAGATTAAATAGATTAAATAAATTAAAAAAGAATTAAAAAATTAAATAAATTCAATTAATTCAATAAATTCAATCAATTCATTCAATTCAATCAATTCAATTAGTTCAATAAATTCAATAATTTCAATCTATTCAATAAAGTTAATCAATTCATTAAATTCAATAAATATGAATTAAATTAAATGAAATATATCAAATTATCAAATAAATCAAACAAAAGATGATCAAATAAATTCAAAAATGAAATAAATCAAATTGATCAAATTATTAAATAATAAAGTATAACGAATAACTATAATTATATGCAGTCTAAGAGCTATCAAAACTGTAATAGAGATGGAACTATCAGGATCTGTTCTAGGGTGACAGGAGTCTCCTTGAAAGTCATTGTTTTGATTAAAAAAGAGGCGTAAGATATAAAGGGACATTCAAACTCATAAATCAAAAATAAACTGACAACTTAAGTAAAAAAACCAGACAAACAGCAGGTCACAAAAGACAACAAAGAAAACTAAAGACCGAGGAATTAGAACCCTGCAAAACTGGGGTGGATCTCAGGTGCACCGGAAGGGCAGGCAGATCCTGCTCCACATGTGGCACATGTATTGTTGCTCATGTGGGTACAAACCTGGTGATCAGTTTAACTATGTAGGTCACATTCGGTGGAAAGGGGATGGGATTGTAAATACGACAACTGGAACATATCTGTCGTCATCTGTGAAACAAATATGCCATACCTGTCAACCAACTCGTGATGGCGTCCGTAAAATTTACAAAGTTTTTTTTTAAACAGAATTGAATAATGAAAAGAATCAAACAAGAACATATGGTAAAATCGTCAATGAGATAACTATCGACAAGAGACCAAATAATATAGATTTTAGAAATATGTCACCGTACGGCATTCTTCCAGAATTAGCAAAACCCATACAGCACAGAAAGCAATAATCATCTTGAAATGACAAAATGTAAAACAACGTAGTCATAGAAATGAATTATCAAAAGAATGGAGGATATTTTGAAATTAATACAATTTCTGATATTACAAATTTTACACAGATATGATTTTAAAAACATTTTAATCTTGTGATAAAATATTCTTCTTAAAAGATATGAACATGCTTGATTTTGTCAGCTGTACTTTTTTTGGATTTATTCACTTCTAATGCAACCTTTCCTGATGTAATATTTTCCCAATATCTTACCAATTGAAATCGTGATTTGTATTCATCTTATATGAATTAAGCATAGCATTGAAGAAATTTTCTCTTGTTATGTTTAGATTGATTGTTTTTTCAATAATGACTATCTGTGATGTCTAAGATACTTTCTGTCCTTTAGTTTATGACTATATATGTGACTGATTCCTACATTGATTTGTAAGACCCTCTACGATAGATAATTCAGCTGATATGATATATTCCATCTTCATGCCTTATATAGCATGTACTGTGTTACGAAGCTAGATAACAACTAGAATGATACGTGTATTTTGTGTTTCATACTGTTTGTTTTGTTAAAGTAGTGACATAAGGATCCTACATTATGAAGAATCAGTGTGCATGTATGTCAAATGGCATATGCTTTTAGATATAACAATAACACAAACTTTCAATTTCCGTGATGTATATTTATATACATTTTCAACATTTGTATGAATTCTGAATTGACTGGTGTACTACAAAATATCTCTGATGCCAAACAGGAACAAAAAGGGGGATCTGGATGAGATTTAAAGAAAACAAAATAATGATTCAGAGAAATGTGTGTAATGTAATGTGCACAATAATTAAAGAAAATAGACAAATAGACAAACCAATAAAGAATAAAGGGGTGTTAACCTAAAAGAAATACAGCAAAATTGGGAAAACAAATAAAAAATAGAGTAAAATTACAGAAGAAAGAAATGAAGGACCGCCCCTCCCCTATCAAGACCATCAGATTGAAAAGTTATTTTTTGTGAAATGTTCTATAACAATGTGCATGCTTAACCAACAATGGCTGGACTAAACGGTGCTTCCATAAAATATATTTGTTCTTCATGTTTTTGGCCTAATAACATCGTTTTTAATTTCATTATATTGTGAGCCAGTAAACAGGAATTGGTGCGAAAAAAAATTATTTGCAAAAACAAATCCACGTGATGACTTGAATCGGGACGAAATCAACAGTATTCGAATATTCTAGGTTTGCAACAAGAAAAATGTAAATTCTGTTTGCAAAAAAAAAACTCCTACTTTCATTAACTTCTCCCCCATAAAACCAAATGGTCCTCCCTTATGGAGATGTAAAATTCCTTATGGAGATGTAAAACAAATTATCAAATATTTATCATAAGGACTGAGAACAATGAGCTATGGTTACATGCATATTCAAGAACGAAAAGGAGTATTGGGGTTTGGGTCACTGTTTTGTTGTTCATAGATTTTGCTATGAAATCTTTTCTGCTAATTTTACGCTTGCTAATGACTTTTTAAGGGTAATGAATCGATTTTTGAACACTTGTAAATATTTATTCATTTAAATGGCAGACGATTGTTTGCATGACTTTGGTAATGTAAGACAGCGATGAAACTACTTCATAAGCTAACAAAATGAAGATCGTAATCTTTCGATCTGCATTACAGTATTCATGAAAAGCAGTTTACGAAGTCGATCATTAGGAATTATGTTGTCTTTCTCTCTTCTCCGACGTCAAGAACATGCTCCATATTTCAATGACGGAAGTACATTTGCAACAATGAAAATCTAACAATAATCTTTTAAACTTATGAAATTGCAGTCACTGTATTTAAATAAAAAGATTATTTTAAAGTTAAATTTTATTGGCATGGCACATTACGACAATAAGCATGACCAGGGTTTCCGCTGGCGGTCGCCATTTTCGCATTTTGCGAAAAAATAAAAATTGTGGCGATTAAAATTCGTTATTGGCGAAAGAATTTGGCGAAAGAAATATAACTGTTCGACTGCGTCCATCTTGTTTACTTTTTCGTGTTTCTCGGACTTTTCCTGATCAGACAATACTGGGAATTCACCTTGAACTCGTTACGACAATAATCATCTGATTGCATTTTATAGCCATCGGTAACAAAGGATTATAATTAATAAATGTGTTGATTGTATTGTTTTGTGAAATGGTGTGGTTAAATGGCTTCACATGTCACTTAAAGGATATTTTACAACTTTGATTGAAATAATTGTTTTGAAGTGGGTACTTTACAATCCTTTGAGCGACGCACATTTTACGTCTCCTCTTTTCTTTTAACGATGGTCTGGAAAAAAATCTGTTGTTATGACAAAAATGTTCAAAAGTAAGAAAAATCTCTGACTTTAAATTTTATCTTATAACTTTTGAGAGTAATAATTCTTTTGAAATTGGTAATTTACAATCGTTTTAGCAACGCACGTGTTTGAGGCATAATTTTACGTCCAAACTTTTTTAATGATGGTCCGGAAAAGAAATCTATTGTTAAGAAAAATATTCAAAAGTAGGAAAAATCTCTGATTTTATCCTTCAACTAGACGGGAAGTATCTTATAAACTATTATAGATGAATCCCGTGCTCCCTTGCAGAAGTAAACATAATGATTTCATGATCTTATTCTATATTGCAATTTTACAGTATCTTTTAAAAACTAAAAAAATGTTTGTTATTATTGAGTGTTTATTTATGACAATGAGATTAAAAATATATATATTTAGAATTATAAAAGACATAGTTAGTTTTCTCGTTTGAATTGTTTCACACTTGTCATTTCGGGGCCTTTTATAGCTGACTATGTGGTATGGGTTTTGCTCATTGTTGAAGGCTGTACGGTGACCTATAGTTTGGTAACTTCTATGTCATTTGGTCTCTTGTGAAGAGTTGTCCCATTGGCAATCATACAACATCTTCTTATTTTCATATACTAGTAGCAATGTGGCAAACTAATTTTTTTGTTAGAGAAGGAAATTTTAAACGAAAAATATGTTTTTGTTTGTTGGCGAAAAAAAATTGAAAGTGGCGAAAAATATATTGTTTTGGCGAAAGAGGTGGCGAAAAGAAAATTGACCCAGGGAAACCCTGAGCATGACCAAATAATTAATATTCATTTCTCATTGCAGATTTCTAACTATCGTGAAGTGCTTGCAGGTTTGGATATTCCGAATATATCTCCTGCAATATTTTGTGTCATAGAAGAAGACAAAGAAAAAATACATATGTTCATGGAGTTAGTTGATCCTTGTAAGTTTGGTAACAGGGAAATAAAAAGTTAATAACAAAACAACACAGACAATATCATCATAATTCTATACTTTTTGATCAGCAACATATTTGCTGAGTTTGGTGGATTCATATTTCCACACACAAATATTCGATATACCAGTAGCTATTTTTTGTGAAACTTCATTGGCCGATTGTCAACTACTTATATGAAACAGAATCAATACTATACCATCTATAATGGATTCATCTTAAAATTTATAATGCCTCTTCTTATTGTAATAAAAAAGGTTATCATGCTACATGTAACCCTTTTGTTACAGTGCAGTATAATATATTAATTTTAACTCCCGTTGTCTAAAACAAATCCTTTTTAATTTAGTGAAATGTTTTGCTAATTTTCTTATTCGTCTTTTTCATTTGCCTTGGTCTTGCTTATTCTTCGATTAAAGAATATATACATATAAGGTGACAGTAACTGCTAGTAGTCCTTTGTTAATTTATGTATCATTGTCATTTTGCTTAGTTACTTTTGTTACCTTTTCTGACATCGGATTTAGACTTATTTTAAACTGAGTTTTACTGAGCGTATTACTGTGTGTTTCCTTATTCTACATTGGCTAGAGGTATAGAGGTTGATATCTTACATAACATGTTTAACCCTGCCGCATGTGTGCGCCTGTCCCAATTAAGGATTCTCTGTCCTTTGTTAGTCTTGTATTATTTTTTTTTTTTTTATAATTTTAGTTCATTAATATGATTTGGTGTTTAGTATGACTTCCATTTTCATTGAACTAGTACACATGTTTATTTAGGGACCAGCTGAGGCCACCTCCGGACGCGCGATTTTTTCGCTGCGTTGAAGACCCATTGGTGGCCTTCATCGATCTGCTCTTTGGTCGTGTTGTTGTATCGTGTTGCTTAGTCTTTAGTTTTCTATGTTGTGTCTT
>JAASAO010000227.1:0-34289 GCA_017311375.1 Mytilus coruscus | reverse complement strand
TATGATTTCCAATAAGACAACTTCCCACCAGATACCAAATGACTTAGTTTAAAACTACAAAATGTATAGGTTTGCGTATGGACTTCAACAATGAGCAAAACCATACCGCATAGTTAGCCATAAAGGATCCCGAAATGGCATATGTAAAACAATCCAAAAGAGAAACTAAAACGTATTCCCTTTTAATGCACAGTTCCAGAAAGAAAATAAAAAAATATATGGCTATATATTATCAAATAAAGTATTTCCCCTGAAGCCACACCCACCTCCATATCCCATCAATGTTCATCCCACACACTACTCAGCCCCGTCGTTTTGATTCTTTCTTCTTTTCTATTTCATTTTATCTACTTACCGGATGAAGTTAGTCATTATTTTGCGTCAGTCACCGTTTGTATCGATTGTTCTCAATTTTATGTTTTCTTTTTAAAATTGTTAGATGAAAAGCTAATATAGAACACTCTTTCAATTGCTGAAAGGCTGAAAAGTTAAAGATCTTGTAGATTTGTCTATTTGGAAAAAATAAGCGTCGTTTGGCTCTTTATCAGACTTGTTTTGTACACTTCCTAAATCAGACAAACAATTGCAAGCTAACTTGACAGGGAGAATGATTGGAATGACTAAGAAGGTCAATGCTGTTTGAATATTCATAATCATTCATGTAACTAATGATTTTTTCTCATCAAAATAAATGCAAACAAATGTATGCATTACAATTCACTCGCAGCTATAAAAAAAGTTTTCTGATCAAAACGAGTTGAAACAATTTGCAATCATTCAATTGAAAATATTTATCCTATCCTCCAAGATTATATACAATGGGAAAAATGTTGCTTAATAAAAAAGAAATACAAACAAAATGAACAATAGTATTATTCAGTTCCTTTAGATAATTCATCAGTAGAATAGAGAACATACAGAAGTGATCAGATAACACGAGCGAAAGACTGTTGTGAAAGTATTAGAAAATCTGAAAAAAATCTGTTATAAAGAGAGAATGAAAAGCGTTTTCTTCAACCCTTCAGTAAAAAATCAATTTGATGAATGGTTTTGTCCTATCACATTGCAACCCAAAGATTTAACACGGTAAAATTAATTAGTGTACAAATTATTTTGAGATCACCCTATAGTTTACCTGTATGATTTGTAGTCGTACTCGTACTCTGACTCGGAGTCGGGTAGTTATTGTAAATCTCTAATATGAACTCACTGAATGCACGAGTGACTATATTCATAAAAAGTGTTCGTGTAACTTTATAAAAAGTGTCCTTGTAACACTCGTTATTGTACTGTTTTTCTATAGCTCTGCTGGGGGCAAAGTCGTACAAGTAATTATCAGACTTCTCGCAAACAAAATAAAAGATACTTAATTGTGTTATGGCGCAATAAATATAGTTACAAGACATTTACACAAATATATATCCGTCACCTGTACAAAACAACACCAATATATAAAGTGCCTAGAAAATGATAATCAACCTAACAATGTTAAAGTAGATCTGATTCTTTATTTCCTCCCCGACCGGGGATAGGGCAACTTTTCAAACGAGAAAGCAACTTAAACAAATAGCCATCAGAAAAAAAAAACAAGTTGCTTTCTTAAAAAAAAAAAAAAAGAAAAGCAATACGTGAACCCGAGACCGCTGACTGGTAACCAAAACAATGTAGCTGAATTTTTTTTTGGCTTTAGATTTGAAATAATTGACTGAATAGAATAATATACCAATGATGTTAAAACACCTTTATTGAAAATATGTAATTGTGTGTAGATTTTTACACAAGTCAATTAAAAGCGATATTGTACTTTAGTTGGAAATAGAAAAATCTATACAGCTACTATGTGAATTTACCTTTTAAGGCTTGACTATTTTATTTATTACTCTGGTGTGTACATCAGTTTTTCTTCGTGTTTAATATACATACAAAGTCTCAATCCTATTGCAATTCTTAGTTTCTGCAAAACGAATGTCTAAAGCAAATTGCACAGACCAATCGCAATATAAATTTAAGCACTCAGTTTGCTAAAATAATGTGGATGCATTTATTTCGTCTGTCATATCTTCATATTTTGTTTCCTTGATGGCTACAAATATTTCTTATACTCATTATTGAAGCTGTCGTCTGTAATCACGGTAGATGTTGTATAGAGAAATTGAAAGCCCAATTTCCATGTGAAGTGTAACTCTGTGGCATGCAACTTATAACAATGTTTCATATTTTAGTTTTGAGAGTAACACACCCGCTACATTGGGACCTCTTATAAACTGACAATTATTTCGGTCTATAAAAACATCTCAAATTTTAAGGATTTCCTGAAGTTACTTTAATCAATCCAAATATTCTATGGGAAAAACTTAGTTCTGAAGAAGATTTATAAATAGATACCTGAATATGCTCTCAAAAGAACCAATTAATATAAAAAAAAATATGTATCCTATGTAGATATATAAAAATGTATAGATACCAGGATTAAAATGTTGTACACCAGACGCGCATTTCGTCTACAAAGACTCATCAGTGACGCTTGAATAAAAAATGTTAAAAAGGCCGAATAAAGTACAAAGTTGAAGAGCACTGAAGACCCAAAATTTCGAAACAAAGGTTTTGCCAAATACATCTAAGGTAATCTATTTATTCCTTGGGAAGAAAATCCTTAGTATTTTGAAAATTTCAAAGTTTATAATAGGACAGTCACTCAAACAAAAAAAAAGAAAAGAGAAACAGCTAGAGGTCAGAATACCTTAACTTATGATGACCATGATTCAACGTCACATGTCCAGCTCTAACTGCCGTGTCCTGAATTTAGATAAGAAATGCGAAAATTCACAGTCCTCGAGTGAAATTAATATCTATGCATGCATGTGATTTTCTTGCGCAGCGCAAGAAATTGTAAGTGGAAAGCATACACACTGATACTCTGGATTACAATACGCATTTGCGTCATCACTTATATTCATTCTAGGCTCAAATCTAATGCTAGTTGAATTCGGATGTCAAACTACCTACCTCAAGTGTTTTGACTCCGGATTCATGGCCATTTAATCCGAAATTTGTGTAAACGCAAACCGATGTTGTGTCGTGTGAACAGGGTGTAATATAATGAAAATAAATCAAGACGGGTGTATGATAGCTGGTCAACACAATGAATACTAGGGGCGGATCCAGCCATTTTTAAAAGGGGGTTCCAACCATATGTCCCCATTCAAAAGCATTGGTCGTCAAAAAAAGGGGTTCCAACGTTTTTTGTGAGATGCAAGGATTTAAAATCGTTGTGAAGTATATTTTTCATTCACTACAGTTTAAATTTAACTAATTTATGTGTACTCATCCCTGATAGTTGGTGCTAATACGTTGCATATAATTTTTATAAATGTATTCACTGTTCAGACATGTCAGACATAATGTAACATTATACATTATATTCTGTTAATGACAAATTTAGTTTCAGTTTAAACTTAATAATGTTAATGAATATTTTCTTGGTCTGTTAGTGTATTTTAATGAAATTAAATATTTTGACAGAAATATTGTTTTGTTTAATTATAATTCTGTTTTCCGATCTAAGATACATATCTATAACAGATATATCGTTTTGTTAATTTTCTTCTTGCTTTCCGACATTTGCCCAGGCTGTGATTGAAGTTAATAATGTCACTTGGTAAACGTTAAGAAATAATTAGTTTATTCCGAGACATAATACATTAGTATACTATTCCCAGATTTATTGTCACAATGCACAATAGCACTTTGTATTAAATACTACACAGACAACGCACACAGGGGCCGTCTCAAAGCATCAATTATATAATTGCATTATCATTATAATTGATATTTAATAAACATTCTGATTATGTCGCATTATTAAAACACATATGTTCTACCAAAAGGCAAGTAGGTGGCCATTACATAAATGATTTTTTTTTTATTTCAATCGAGTCTTCTTTTTTTTTCCTATCTACAAATGAACTTCGATTGTTGAAGTATACAATGTCACTTGGTAGCCTATCCATAGAGGTACCGTATCAAAGACATAAACAACTACCTGTATAAATGATCGAAACTTTTCGAGACGTTCCGAGAATCTTGTTTCCGAGGATATCGAATGGCCCATAGAAGCTTCCAAAACTCGCCAATATATAAGCGCGAACCCCAAAATGTTAATAACGACACAGTTAAAACTACACATTTCAGCAAGCCATACTAAATAAATATCTAAAGTAAAAAATACATAAAATAAAATAAAATAAAAAGAATTATCACAATTGAATTTGTATGGTCGGCGGTTATTCAATTTTGTCAACAAACAATTTAAGATGCACCGCGAATTCCGGGTTACGTTTTCATATAACTAAATATTAAGTTTGTGGAGTTTATTGTTAATATTTAAGGAAGTTACATATGTTGAATTAAAATGATTATAATGTTATTATGAATTAAGTTATATGCCTATTTATATGACAAAAACTCAAAAGTTGCTCAATTAAAAACGTCATTAAATTCAATAGCCTTAGTAGGCCATTTCATTTTCAATGGGACGGGGATATTTTGCCGAAAGAAATAAAGCTTATTTATTTTGCGCGAAAATTATTTTTACTTTTTGTACACAACTATTTCAGCATTGTGTAGGGAAAGGGAGCATTTAATCCGATGTCTCGTGTAGAGATAGTGCCACGCTCTCTGCACATTAAGAACCTTTGCAAGAACTCTTTGAATGTTCCGTAGGTGGCCTGTTGCAAAGCAAAATTTTTGTCCCTATCCAATATACTCTCATTTTCTTATGGCAGTCAAAATAGCCCCGGTGTTCATCTCAAACGGCCTCTATTACAGGACCTACCTATTGTAATATTGTGAATTTGTTCTCGTCCTGAACATGCATGAACTATTGCCACTGGACGTTAAGCAACAATCAATCCTAAATCTTTTTTTTTCGCCTATTCTTACGCAGCTGTAGCCTACGTAATCGTGAAATCTTAAAAACTCTCAAAGTTCTTCAAATCAATGGGTGATCTCAGGTACTACGGAAGGATAAGCAGACCTGCTCCACATGTGGCACCTGTCGTGTTGCTCATGATAGTACAAATCTGGGAATAAATTTAATTCCGTAGATCACATTCGGGGCAAAGGAGGACGGGATTATGGTTACGACAACTGGAACATATCCGTTGTCATCTGTGAAACAAATATTCAACTGTCAACAAACTCGTGCTGGCGTCCGTAAAATTTTCGAAGGGATGATTTCAACTTCACCACTTGGAATTCTTGGTTTAATAGCTTCCTTGTGAGCAGTTAACTCCCTATCAAAAAGTGATTTAGAAAAAAAATGCCAAATCAAAGTGTAAAATCAAATTGCTGCTCGAATTTTTGTTAAATTTCTAAATCTATTCCACTTATTTCTGTCTTTTTGTGTATACAATTTTGAAATGACATTTGCAGTGGAAAATTGTATAATATAAAGCTTTTTTAAAGCATTAAATACCAATTTTCATGCGTTTCTGTATCATAATTGATTTAGAACTTTGCAAATAGGGAAACAATTTCCAACAGCGATGACAAATCTAAATTTAATTTGTGCCAAAATGTAACAATAAACTTTGCAAAAAAAAATGTAATTTGATGTATTTGCATAAAAATATATGTATCGTTCCATACTACGATAATTACATATGGCATAATTCTTCTCCGGTAAAAGGGTTTGAAAATAGAGTATGGATTTTTTTTTTTTGGTTGCCAAGAATTAGCCTAAAAAATATTGTACCGTAAATATGCATATGTGTACAAAAATAATATTTAGTATGATTTTAATTTACAGATGTCAAAATCAATATTTATTGGTAACCTTATTAAGAAGTTTATTTGAAGTGTTGATAAGATTACGGATATCGTATCTAAATTCCCGGGCTCGGTAAACAACATCACAGTAAAAATTAAGATAGGCTATTCCGTTTGCAATAAGTTTTCTACAGGTACAGCTAAATTTGCAAACCAAATATTTGTATGTGTTTATGGAAACGAAATCCCTGACTTAATAATTTACTATTAAAAGATAACGATCATTGAAATCCAAAACTTCACTACAGACACGGGTATAGCGAACGAGTTGGGATATATAAACAGTGGCGTAGCTTGCCTTCTGTTATTACCGAGGCATGGGGTCTGAGCTATAGAGGTTTTGCAATTTGAACAAGAAGAATTTATTAAAAATGATAGTGGTTGTTTAAATCTACTTCATCATAATAATGTTAATATGCTTTACGCTAAGTTATACTACAGATTTATTAGTTGATAAATGGTACATATGTCATTTTCAATGTTCAGATAAATACATAAATGTTCTCAAAACATTTATCCCTTTTTCAAATCGAATCCTTTCAGTGAACTTCCAAGATATTAAATTCATTGCAAATAAAAGGAGATGGATATGAGGTATATGTTAATGGCACAGCAAGCTAACAAATACAACAAAATCATGAAAATTAAAAGTGATCTAGAGGTCGACATATGGTCTCAAACAATATATGTCCTTACAATATGTAAAGCTCCAAGTTACTTTTTTTCTTTTCTCTTTGTTTGCGAGAGACTGTATACGAACCACGTGAAGTTATCACATAAGACAACCACTGACAAATTTCCTGAAAGCCAATTCAAATACCTAATCTGCCGATATTTGTCCATGCCATCGTACAAACTGACAACTGTATGAACTAACAGACATATACCATATATGTATCTGAAGTTAATGACTCCTTTAAATATTTAAAGTTCCCTGCTAAGGAAAAACTATAAATTCAAAATAGCGAGAATAAAACTTGAGAACAACATACACATTATTTTCTGTGCACGGTGAATGATGTATATTTTATTTTGATTGGTATCAAAGTCAACGAAACTCTGAGTAATTGGGAGTACTACAAGTAGGGGAAAATGCCAACACACAACGATGTTTCAATTTTAGACATTACCGGTTATATGCATGATGGTTTGAATAGCATATTAGGGGTCTTCAAATATTTATTTTTATTCTTTTCGCCCATTATTTCCTTTTTTATATTTTGTAAACTGCATCCAGACCCTCATGTACTAGAAATTATTCGCACACAAAAATGATAATTTACCTGACTGGTCAAGATATTCGATCGGAGAATTTTAGGCTCGTGCGCTGGATCATCATCTATTTTACTGATTTTGCTTGGAGTAGCATTACATAAATCTTTTTGCTTCAATTTTGTCGATTTCTTTGACTCCAACATATTTATATTACTGAAAACAATCGCAAAGGGGATTTCCAAATAGGGGAGGGAAATGGCTCATAAGTCTTGAATTCGCATCAATAAAAGCAATACGACGATACAAGTCGGTATATTAGTGTTAAGTAGCGATTCTGCTGGATAAGTGGGAAATTGTTTAAAAGATTTTTTTTTTTCACCGAGGCAGCTGCCTCGGTTGCCTCAACGTAAGCTACGCCAATGATAAACACCGTTAGACGGAGCCAATAGAACATCAACGTCCAAAAAAGGAAAATTAACAATAGGGAAAGAAAAATCGTCCCTTTTGTCGTAAATTTTTGTGTAAAGTTTTTCATGTTAAACTGAAATATCTTAATCTAGGAAAGGACAGTTACTGCTCTTAATATTTGATTTATTTAAAGTTATTTCCTCTGGGTAACTTTCGGCAGTATAGTAAGAGTAAGAGAATTCTTGACTATTTAACGAAAACATATCGTCAAGATAACGGCAAGTGTTATTGAATTTATCAGTTATAAAACATTAAACGGGTCTTTACTCAATTTGGCCATAAACTGATTCATAACAGTACATGACAAGTCTGCTATTTAAGGGGTACAAGTGGTGTCATTGGAATAATTACAACCAGTCGATAAACTTTATTGCCGAAACGTATAAAAATGTTGCCAAGGAGAAAATTTACAGCTATAATCATTTCATCACACCTGCAGTAATTGTATCTAGCATATGTACTTCTCATTATAGCAAACGTCTTTGTATGAGTTGCAGCAAAATAATTTGCAATCATATTTATCGAACGACCGCTTCATAAAATAATACAACTTTTGTTAGATGAGATTGTATGCAAGTGTAGTAAAAGCAATTGTAGAAAAAAGGAGTGGAAAAATCAAAAGGACCATCAAACGCACGTTATTTATCTAAAACATCCAAAGAATTTTTTTCACTCTAAAAATAGTCAATTCCACTATTTTTCATATTGTTTGTTACAAAAGTTTATGATAAGTTCTTTGATAGAAGTTTATGGTCATTAACTAAAATAAAAGCTATATCTATACTACATATACTAAAATACCTAGGTCTAATGTGTTAGCCGGCATGACGTAAAAACGACGAATCAAAGAATTCAACTTTATATATAACTAATATAGGACAATGGTGTTGATTGAAAATTATACCTTTCCAGGCTCTTTTGTTTTCCACATAATTAATATTACCAATAATTAACAAGTTCCGGGTCGAATTCGATACCGATACCAATAGTACCTGATACCTAATCTGTACGTTCCGCCTCTGTCGGGCGCAGCATCAACGGAGTATTTGGGATTTGCTATATACACGGGTCATAATCACACCTGAACTTCGTCATTATATAGGAATATACTTATATATTCAATCATTGACCAAAAAATATATATATATACAAGTAGTTTCCGGTTTGTAGTAAGAAAACCAGGACGGATTCAAATAGAAAAAAATTGAAGGCAGAGAAAACTGTGCACCTTATAATCAGCATGATTTTATCAAATGACAATAGGATTACTAAAACTCCAGGCTGAAAATAAGGCGTAGGTACATTAATTCAGTCACGGACCAGCGATGTCGCTGGTGTATCTCGTATAACTGTAAAAAATCAAGAACTGGCACGAAGTGTGCACACAATCGAGATGTAAGTTATAAAACTAAAAACGGACATCCATAGGTCATTTTCTTGTTTTTAGTCTAATAAACGGATGAAAGGATTGCTTCTGCCTAAAACCTATGAAAGATTGTAGATTGAAGAATAAAATTACATTTTGCTACAACGCACGATAACTATCAAATAAATCAAATGTTTAAATTTAGTATTTTAATTAGGGAAAATAATGACTTTATCCAGTTCATTATTTTATGACTTGAAGCAAATTTTATTGAAACTTGATATCGTCCGAGGGTTTTTTTTTTCAAAAGAAAGACCTATCATTCTGAAAGAAAATAACTCCATTTAGGTATGTAAAATATTAGAAACCTTATGAATTTGTCTTCGGTTAAGACTCATTTCGGGAGAACAATTTTGTTACATTACCACTAAATAGTTGAATATTTCAGCTGTGTGAATTGAATAAAGAAATATTGCTTTTTTACTATTGTTGATATACACGATAGACATATAACTTAAAACACTTACATTGTACTGTCAGTTTTGTGGTTTCGCTTCTTATTGTGTTCACCTCGGCAAAATATAGTCCCTCGTCTTTCGGTAATACATTACTTATGGTCAAAACATTTAACATACCATCCCGTTCTTTTGTAATGCCTTCTATTTGGGCTATGAAATTGTTGTTTTTGAAGAAATGAAGTAGCAATCTCTCATGTTGGAGTTGATATTTTAATGTGAGCGTCTCGCCCTCTATTAAATACAGGTTTTGTTCCGGGCTTTTAATTTTTAAAGCTGTAATAAAAAAAAATATTTTCAGGGATTATAACAAGATTTATATATATATATTTTAAAAGCATTTATTTATCAGCCGATGGACTGTACAATTTGTCTCCCTCACACTTAATTACGTAACTATAACCAATATTATATTATTATTTAGTAATTGACACATTCTCTACCTGTTGTTAGCGTAGTAAAATACATTTTCATTTGAACATCTATGTATACCATATAAACTTGATTAAATACTCAAAGTACTATTATGAAGGTCCATGGTAACAGTTAAAAATCTATTTATATATCCCGTTATAGCTTGCTGTTCGGTGTGAGCCAAGGCTCCGTGTTGAAGACCGTACTTTGACCTATAATGGTTTACTTTTACAAATTGTCACTTGGATGGAGAGTTGTCTCATTGGCACTCATTCCACATCTTCTTATATCTTATTTACATACTTTTCCGGATGGAACCCCATTAAAACTTTTATCCAGGGTTGGAACCCCTATTAAAAGAGTGACTGGATCCTCCCCTTTAAGGCACCAATTTTCTATAGTAAGGAGGCTATATATATTGGCATTGAAATGGTGTAATGATGTTGTTTAAATGGTACGTTTTCGACTTCGTACATTATATTGCCCTCTTAACTTTTTTATTCGAGCGACACTGATGAGTCTTTTATAACAGGGTTTTCGTCGTTAAGCTAAGTTAAGCTTTACGATGGTTTATATATAACTTCCTTAATAGTGCAAAACAATTACGATGAAAGTTCAACGGTAAATATTCCAAAAGATAAAACAACTGGTAATTCCAATAAATGTTCTATCATACTAAATACAATGAATGTCACTGTAAAATGCACGGCGTCCATACAGCTTGACCGCTGGTATCCAACTGATCATTCGCATAGCTCATTTCAAATGTATTGACCGAGGCTATTCCCAGGCTATTCCCGCTTAAATATTTTTTTTCTGGAATCCGGGCCCGTCTGGCCACCACAGTTTTAGTTATATGTCAATTATTTGTACTGGCACATTTGACAAAGAATTTCAGTGTTAAATCAATAAATTGGTAATGCTGCATGCCGCACAAAATAGTCCACGTAGGATGTTTATAGAAAATACTTGTTCACATTAAAAAGAGATAACTTTTACATGTATATCGAAATTTGTTCATTTCATATATACAGAAATAAATATTAAAAATGGTTTCAACTGAAATACTGGATATTTGAGGATGCCGAGTGTATGGAAAGCATGTATGCAATTTTTCTATCGTGCATTGCATTTATTTATTTAGTCCAAATTTATTTGAATTATATATATATGTATAACACGATTCCTCACGATTTTTATCAAACGAACAGTGTCCTCCGAAAAAATGTGGCTGCTATCATCATTGGTAGTTAAAACGGACTGCGATCTTTTGATAATCACGGCAACCCGTGAAAATGTCGAATTGCAGAGTCAAATTATATTAAACTAAGATTTTGAGATTTTGGAACGTTTGGGTCTTAAACAGTTTTTTGGTTTTAGACATATTATGAAAATTGGCTGCTGGAAAAAGTGGCTGCTAAACGTGGCTGCCAGCTTGAGTCTGGTTGGTATCTGTGATGATTTTTTATTATTCATTTGGAATAAATATTCAAACATTATAAATTAATTTTGCATTTTTGAAGTACTAACATAACTTGATTCTAACAAAAAGGGGCCAACCTTCCTTGGTAGATGAAGGGGTTTATATACCAGGACTTTTTTTATGGGCGATATTTTATGGCATCAAACTCTACTTTACATACTTTCTAACAGATATGTGGGTCAATATTTCATAACATGGTTCAATATCGAATAATCATGAAAGACGATATTCCATACATAATACGTTCTGATATAAAATTAAAAATTCTCATTCACGGTCATTTGTCATAACTAATACTCAAATAGGCCGAATTGTTGCTCATAAGAGAAACGTATGCAAATACGAGAAAAATAGAAAATCTGTTTTTTCTTTTTATCGAACATTTGAAAATCGTGAATCTGGCATATTGAAAACCTTGTGACTGCTGAACTCAATTTTAATCAATTAACTTGCATTTCTTAGGTCTGTGTGTCTTCATACGAACTTGATGTATGCAGACCTTGATATTTTTTAATTTTATACATTGTATTTCCCAGTTCTATGCCAGCATACAAACCTGGTGTATGCAGAAGTTTACATTTTATGTATATATTGTATTTCTCATGTATGCCTGTATAAGAACCTGGTGTATGCAGAACCTTCAATTTTTCTGATATATTGTATTTCTCATGTCTGTATGCCTGCATACGAACCTGGTGTATGCAGAACGTTCAATATTATTTCAAATATTGTATTTCGCAGGTCTGTATGCCTGCATACGAAACTGGTTGTTTGCAGAATCTTTAATGTAATGCATACGGATCAGGGATGTTTGTTTGCATACAAAATGGTGTTGCCGAAATCCTTTACTTCAATGTTTTTGTTTAACACCGATTTCGAGATTCTGAAAACTACAAGTCTACGACTGACCTCTATATTTTTCTCCCGTCAAGTTAACCTAAAAGCTTTAATTTTCCAAGCAAATTAAACCGGTAAAGCGTTTTCTGTTGTAACTCTGTAAATGAAAACCGATTCATGAGTTCCACGACTATGATCACTTCATGTACATGCATGATATCTGTTTTGTTTTTTGCATATTAAAATCAAGGAGAAATGAGGCGATCAAAATTTCTACTTCTTGTTAATTTTAAATGACGTCAGGGATCTTATGACGTAAGGCTTAGGCGGAGGGAATCACAGACGGTTAACACAATGAGAGCCTTGAATTACGCGAGTTACTTTTGCCATTACACTTGAAATATGGCTATCGATCACAAAACGAAATAGTTTTTTTATACTTTGTATCGGTAATTGAGAAAAACAAAAAGAATACAAAACTAAACAAACGGACTATTTGTCTGCGTTGAAAGACCACTTTCCACACCTTATGTCATATGCTATATAACGTCATTTCAAAATGTAAACATGGAGTTTCCGTCACGGAGAAGAAAATGGACAATTCATTGAAAAGTACGCTATCAATCTAAATTTTAATATACCAGAAGAAAAACAGAATGTTAGTACAATTACGGTAAACCTAGCTGTTTTTGTACATTTTCCACGAATCAACGACCAATACAGCAACAGAAGTTTGTCAAAAATAATTATGACGTCTTAAAAGCTTATTTTCATTTTTTGCTGTGACGGTGTCATAATTATTAAGATTACAACAGAAGCAGTGGCGGATCAAGGATGTGCTCCGCGGGTTGGAACCCCTCTATTTGGTTGACAACTAATGCTTTTGTATGGGGACATATGGTTGGAACCCCCCCTTTAAAATGGAACCCCAAACCACGATCAACCACAAGCCTTTAAAACCGTGGCTTGATCCGCGCCTAAGCGCTGCGGTTCCGCAGCTAGTATGGTAATTGATTATGCTCGGGCACTGCAAACTTCACGATCAACCACAAGCCTAGCTGCAAAACCGTAGCTCTTCTGGTCCTTGTGATATTTTTGCTTCATGCTAGACCTCGGGTGGCGAATTTTACCTTTCCTTTTAGATTTTCCTATAATCTTTTATTCTCTTTGTTATTTAATATATTTTTATTTACTATTTGCTGTTTTAGTATCAAGCTGCCCCTTCCCCACTGAAAGCATTTAGAGAAAAAAAATTAATGGGAAATACGGCACGGTGATGTCCCCATGCATTAATTAAGTCCCCAATTTTTTTCAATTTGAAATTTAGCCCCCATCCAGATCCTTCAAAATGCATGACCACTGCCCTTCAGTAAACCGTAACCAATTCAGCTCTTATTCTTTATACAATTCTTACGAAAACTGTACAGTACATTTGTTACATAATCATGCAGCATACTGTAATGTGTGTATGCAAGAAGCTGTTACTGTAGCAGATTTATGAAAAAAATTTCAACAAAATCGAATGACAGGCAGCACACTTTTGAAATTAAGTGAGCAAGAGTTAGAAAAAATCAAAATAAGTCATTCAAACAAACAAACATACATTAAATGCAAATAGGTTTGGACAGCTCCTGTTTCAAGATAGTTCAAATTTCAAAAATAACTTTTATAAAGGAAACGACATATTTTATTGAGATGGCGCCAATAAAATTTTCAAAGGAACGACTTCATTTTAACCACTAAGAACCCTGGTTTCAATAAATTCTATAATCAGTAATTGTGATAATATGAAAATTATGAAGTGTATGATATATACATATATATAAATATGTGTAGTTTCCATTTCTTGTTTCAGCATTTTTCAAGCAGTGGCTATAGCTTTCATGTTACTGTTGATGCGCTGCGTATGAATTGAATTGTAACACCTCTTAGTGACTGGACAGGTTAAACCAGTGCCTTCCTAGAAAACTACGACACCTATAAACAGCACCTTACCTTTTGACGTTCCTGCTAATAAAGAAAAATGGCTTCACTAGAAAAAGACGACACCTAGAAATAGCAACAGATCTTTTGAATTCCTGCTTATGAAGGAAGGATTTTTTTTCATAACTCCACTGTATATGCCAGTACACAATTTTTACCATCCCATTACTATAATCACTGTTAAATCTAAGAAAGTCCAGTTATAGACTTATGATATTTAGTCAAGACAGATCAAAGTAAACTATTTAAGGTCAAGAAACAGTAAATAGGCTATATCGCAGATTTTTAAATCTAAAAATCATTTTGTTACCTTTTGGTAGTGAAAACGTCAAAAAAAATCAACGTTTTACGGCCTGCAACGCGATGACGTTACGATAATTTCGACGTTTTGTGGGATTTTTTCGACGTTTTGTGGGAAAGAACACAACTGTGAATGATGTATACCGTAAAACGAAGTCGGTGACCCTATCTTTATTTTGCATCATTAAAACGGAAATTTGTATCAACAACACATAGTTTTTAAGAAAAATCTATGGAGTAGAATTTAGAGATTTGATGATTTTAAGACAAATTTTAGAAGTTTTTTGCCGATTTTATATGCTTTCTATACAAATATTCACCCATTTTGAAAGAATTCAATCAGTAATATTTCAAATGATAAATGAGATAAATGCATTATTTTTCGATTTTCAGTTGTAGTTCATCGAGCCAAAGTTGTATGTAAAATTTTACTGAAATCTGTGACATAGCCCATTTACTGTAACTTGACCTTAAATAACCGATAATTAGAATACATGTTTGGCATAAATCATTAAATATCAAGTTGTATACAGGCAGCCCCTCTCCTAAATGCATTAAAAATACCAAACAAGAAGTTAGTCTTACACCATGTTGACATTCAGGGATGCAGACACACTGACTTAAAATATATACATACACATATATATAAAGTTCAGTTTTGTGCATAGAACTACTGAGCACGACCGAATCATATTTTGGCAAAAATGCATCTCCGGTTGTCCTGCTGCATTTATACACAAACTTTGTTGTATCTATTTAGTATGCATTTTGCAGTTTATGTAAGAATGTAAGACAGTCTCATTTAATATCCATCAATTGGAGGTACTTACTATGAACATGAAAATGATAGTTTTACAATTGAAAATATGAATACAACATACGTCTGGTTTGAATGCAAACCGTTCAGCTTGATGTATATGCAATAAGTTCCACCAAATATGCAAACATTTTGGTCTAAAGACAAACCCTACAAATTAATCAAGGTACATTGTAAAATCACAGCTCATTGAACACCAGACTGGTATGTCCATACTAAAATGTTTATATGTATGTAAAACTATAATTTGATAGTACACAGGTCGGTATACAGGCAATCAGGTCTGGTATATCCATGTAAATAAAAGTAAAACTTCACCGTACACCAGTTTTGTATGCAAAAAAGGACCTGAAAAGGTCAAGTAAATATGCAAGCTGTAAATGTTCAAAAGTGTATTCTGACAAACATACCTATGAATTCCACTTAAATAATTTTTTTTCTTTTACAAGAGTTTATAGCAAAGCGGTTTGATATACAGGAATAAACCCTATCAGCTATATATAAAAATTGAGAGCTATCTTTCAATATTAAACGGAGTTGAAGGCTATGCATTAGTTGCTTACATCCATGTCATTCGGCCTTTGGTGGAGAGTTGTCTCTTTTGCAATCATGCAGTATCTCCTTATTTTGATACATGGTATGTTATGCAGACATAAAGAATTGAGAAATGAACTGCGTCGAATAGAAATCAACCTTACGCAAGTGCACGTATACATGTACATGTATATGACTTTGCTATAACGAGACCTTTTAATGTGAAATATCATAATCAGGCCAAAAGATGTTTAGTTTAAACATATTTTATTTGCTTAAATATGCAAAAGGGATGAGACACAAGTTAATCAAACTTATAAAGTCTTCTCCCAAAAGATGTACCTTTTCACACAAAAATAAGTTAAGTGGCATATGAGAATTTCTAATTTTAGATAAGAACGTATTACATATAACAATAAAAGCCAAATCACATAGCTAAATATTAAGCGAAAACTGGGATTATTGTTTAAGTGTAATTATTAGAGGCCTTGTAGATAAATATAAAGGCCACTGTCTCAAGAAAGGAGATTCAGAGTATCATAGTTGCAAAGAAAATGGAGTTCATTTCAATTTATATGTTGATTAAATGATCATTCTTTATTTGATGAAGTCAAAATTGATCAGTGATCTATATTTTCGAATGCATGCTGATTTGTAAGGCAGGGATAATTTTCCTTTGTAAGGGGTCAACATTTCAGGTAAAACAATTTGTGAGACTTTTGTTTATGGTATTCGATAGTTAGTGTACACAAACATTATAAATGTGTGTAATATTTGATATTGAAAACTTTTCATGTGGCAATGTTCACACAATCAGAGCATTTAAACTAATTATCTTGTAATAATACTATAAAATATTAATAACGAATGAAATATAAGAAAGGACATTGAACACTTTTCGGAACACCGATATTATAATTCATAGATAATTGAACAGCATCTAGTATGTATCAGAATATCAAAATGTTCATAAGCTTCAAACAATTAAATCTAGTTACAATGCTCAAATCAGTATAACAGTTTGCAAAATGTTGTTGAAAACGTTATGCGTGAAAGATTGTACAAGGCCATTTGATCAATCGTGTTTCAACCTCTTATCATACAATTTTACACGCTCCTCATGTCAGAATTTCCAATCATCTATTGGTAAGTATTTGAGATATTTCTTTTATATTAATGATGTAATAAATATCTCTTTTGAGTAAGCTAGATTGATTCACAAAGTTATTATAACACTTATTACATGTATTGCATAGAAAAGTATTTTAATCCTTTTCAATTTAAAACTGAACCCTTCAGTCTCTCAATTCTCTTTATTTGTAAATACATAAAATAGGTTTAATGCTGCAAAAGTATTTATTTGGAGACAAATGCCCCAATTTTTTCTGAACCATGGTATATGACCTCATTACCATGATATTATTTACTCAACCTACCCTTACTGTTGGAAATAACCTCCCTTTTTCGCTACATGCCAGAATGACAAATAATTTTATCGTTTTATCGCTTCAATACGTATCAAAGATGAAAAAAAAAAAAATACGTTGGAAAAGATATAACAACACAATGAAAATAGAATGTTTTTGGAAGTTTGTTTAAAGTGCAACGTGATCTACCTACCCTTCCAAACTGGAGCACCTGCAATCACCATCAGTTTTGAAGGGTTATGTGTTGCTTAGTCCTAAGTTTTCTATGTAGTGTTTTGTGAACTTGTTTGCATTTTCGTCCTCTTTTGTATTTTGTCATGGCGTTGTAAGTTTCTTATGAGTTTTGAATACCCTGAGCATCTCCAGCCTCTTTCTTAAACATTGTTTCTGCGCCATGATATTGTGATCCTTTTCATTGATCCTCATCATTTCTCATCTGGATTTCAGACTGTGATTAAAACAGCACTTAAACTAATTGTTCTTGTTATAATAATGCTTCCGTTTATATTGCAAATGAAAACATCGTTTAGAAAAATATCACATCACCTTTTCTAAACCATGATAGTTTGACCATCCCTACCATGGAAAACTAACCACCTCCCCATGGTATCAGAATTATACAAAGAGAAGGTATGATAATGCAATTTTATTAGTCTCTTAGATTTGAAAATCAAAATGAATCATTAATGTACTAAGGCCACGCCAAATTAATACCTCGTTCGTCGGATCCCCGCGTGTTGTAAAAGATCGACGAGAAAAAGTACTTTTTTAAACCCGCGTCCAATACAGAGCCGCCCGCGTCCAGTACGGAGCCGCGCACGTCAGTCTCTAAATGTGGGTAACCAACATTTTAATCAGTTGTGCGTTTGAAAGTAACGTCATACAGACACGAAAATTGACATAAAAACGATCTAGATATAACATTCACAACGTTTATTATTATGGACAAATATAATATGATATATATTCTAAACGTAAAACATGAGTGGAATATTTGTAGTAACAATGGTAACACAGGCAACGACCTTACTACCAAACAAAGCTGTATAATGCGATTTGGACAATTCTTTTACCAATATATGTTTGAAGTGATCTGTGCAGGACCACAAAGCACCAACGCCTCCGAATTTAGAAAGATTTAAATGACGACAACATAACATGCATGAAAATAAAAGATAATCTCGAAGATGACGGTACATGCATTGAAAGGGCACCACAATGATACTATTACCGGTATATATTTTTTTTTTATCTTTGACTTTAGAATAAAGTTTTTTTCCCTTGAAACTTTTATTTATATTTGCTAGTATCATTACAAAGTTATATTAAAAGCATGGAATTTGACAAGAAAGTGTTTGTGGTAATTGAATATAACACATCAATCCAACTTTACAATTTACAAAATCTTCTAAAAATAAGAATTTGTATGATTGTCAATGAGACAAACTTCCACCAGAGACCAAATTTGTTGAGGTTCACAACCAGAAAAGTTCACGGTATGGCCTTCAACACAGAGCAATATCTCCATATACATAAAGATTTAATTGCTATTAAATTTTTCTTCTCCCCAAGGGTGACTGGGGAATAGAAATATGATCACAATAGGTCATCCTAGGACCGGCATTAAAATTCTCGCTAGGGTGGGGTGTTCGTTTGGCTATTGGGGATGTACAAGTTCGCAGCCAAGTCCGGTCAGAATGGGGACGCTAAATCTGATGCCTCGTGTAGGAGAGTACCACGCTCTTTGAACGTATAGAACCCTTGCAACAACTCTTTGAGGAGTCCGTAGGTAGCCTGTTGCAAGGCTGAATTTCTGTCCCTGTCCAATGTACCATCATTTTCCCGTGGGGTCCCAATTTCACAGACCTTTTTCTCGGACGGCCTCTGTTACAGGACCTACCCATTGTATTTTTGTTAATTTGTTTTCGTCCTGAACACCCATGAAATATTTGCCACTGGATGTTAAGCAACAAACAATCAATCAATTATATTAAATTCGTCAACAAAGCAAGTGGAACATATTGAAATGTTTCTTTTGTTTAATTAGTATATAGCATCTGGTGTGATGCATTTGAATACGTAGAAGTATAAATTGGTGTGGTTTTTGAAGGACAGTCCTTTATAAATTTTCATCTTGTTGTATACACAAATATGTATAGTTGTATATAAAAGCTTTATACATGCATATATGCTTTGCATACGTTTATTTGAAACAACATACCATTCTATATGTGCCTGTCCCAAGTCAGGAGCCTGTAGTTCACTGGTTGTCGTTGGTTCATGTCTGTCAAATTTGTTTTTCGTAAATTGTTTTGTTATGAATTAGGCCGTTAGTTTTCTCAATTGAATTGTTTCATATTTTTCATGTCAGGGCCTTTTATAGCCGACTATACGGTATGGGTTTTCTCATTGTTGAAGGCTGTACGGTTGCCTATAATTGCATATATCCATTTCATTTGAACTTTGGTGGATAGTTGTTTCATTGGCAATCATACCACATCTCCTTATTTTTATAATGCATCAATTATAACTGACATCAAACATGGATGTCTTACTACCTGTGCAATGCTGTTGTACTATTTTATGTTCAGTTGGATCTTTATTTGAGCAGACTACACGAAGTTGTAGGTTTTGCTACTAGTTAACCATTTTGTATTGGCAATGTTGTGAAAAGATTCAACAGGGTGTCTTAGAACAAATTAAGTAGCAAAGTAGAGTAATATAAGAACTACGATATGAGATATACAAAACATCAAATATACAAAACATCAAGCACCAAAACTGAAAATTTCTGATCGCTCGCTTGCATGAAATGCTTTTCATAGATTTTATTTTTAATATTTCAAAAATTATATCGCTCGCTAGTAAAAATGCTTTCGCCTGTTAAAAATCAAACTTGGAAAAAAAACAAATAAAAAATTTCGCTCACTCGCTACCCTTTATTACGGAAAGAGTCCGAAGAACTAGAAATTAATTTGGTGTGGCCTAAATCACATCCCTTTTCATAAGACATTAGTCTGTTGGACATCAGTATATACATAATTAAATTTTGTCTTACATATTGTTGTTAGGGTATTATGACTTATGAAACTTCTTACATTTAGTGCAAAACATCAAAACAGCAAAACTGCCCTTGTGGTCTCATTTTTGAGATCTTGTCATTAATATTTAGAAAACTACACGAAACGATGACAATGTGTGTAAAATATTTTTGGGTATAATACGTTCACTGATGAGTCTTTTTTCGACGAAACGCACGTCTGCGGTACTCACTTTCAATCCTGGTATATATGTTGAGTTTGTTTAAATATTATTAGATTTTTAGGTCAAAATGTAAATTTCAGCATGTTTATGACGACACAGGGAAACCACAAGTGACCTTTTTCACTACAATTTCCAGATTAAAGATGATGATGATGATTGATGGTTGTTTAACGTCCAGTGGCAAATCAATTGCCCTTATACAACGAGAATATGTTGTAAAGATTAAAGCAACTGATTGATTTCATTTATCAATAAGATCAACATAATTCTGAAAGATTTTAGTCATAGATACATGATTATTTTATTCCTAATTGTTGGATTTGAACTAGCTTTCAGTAATGCAGGCGTCACACTGTCCCCATATTGACACCAGAGGCCATACGAATATGGAATTTTGAATTTCGCGCAAAGATGGCCCTGAATTTGGCAAACAGTCAACGTACAGCCGCGGCATTCACGATGCCTACAGAAGGTCATACGATTGCACCCGAACCACCCACGAAGGCAAAACAAAGATGTGAATTTCAATGAAATAGTTTACCAAAAGGATACATGTAGGTCACACCATGGCTGCTCGACGTCGTATTGAGAGCATGATGCGTTCAAATTAGGTAACGAAGGCGTCATTAGACCTCCTGAAGGTATAAAACCTTCGGCCGAACGTGGACATTCAATTGCTGTTCAAAGATTATTGCGAGCGCAAAACACATAGTTTTTACATTTTACTTTATTTCAAATTTAATACTACTTAACATGCCACCAAATCAGCGAGAGGCAGGGAAAGAGGCTGGCTGGTAAGTACAGAACGCAGAGGAGGAAAGCAGAGCAAACTGAGGATTTAGACGTCCAAAAGACAGCACTGAGTCTCCAACCAGAGAAAGGAGGAGGAAATCCAAGAAAGATGTCCGTCTTTGTCAATGTAAAACTACAAAGCGGTCCCCAAGAGGGTTCTTTGTCTCCTCGGCGGTCTAAAATATCTCCTCAGCAGTATGAAAGGTCTCCTCAACAGTCTAGGAGGTCACCTCAACAGTCCCAAGAGTTTTGGCAACTTTTACCTTCTCCCCTTCTCCTCCTCGTAACAGACAGCCCGAATCCTCGGATGATGAAGGCATACATTTATAACTTATTTTTGGTATGGATCGGGGCAAGAGGATTATTGATTTTGTAATACATTCCCATACAATGTTCTGCATGTACATTTTTCCATTTGATATCTTTTCAGTTGAGTCAGCTTCCCATGCCTACTTGTAGACAAGTCCAAGTCCAAGCCTCAAGTGGGCAAGGTTGACAAAGGAAAAGGCAAGGCCCAAAAGAGAACCCATTCCTGGTGCACCATACAGCTTCACAGAGGGACAGGAGGAGGCAATCGCTAGCTAGATTGAGAGTAAGAAGCTACTGTATGACATGAGACGCAGTACAAAGACAAGACATTAAGGAGGCAACTATGGGAGGAAAGGCTGCGGAGTACGGGGTGGATTGTAAGTATAAAATAATTACGTTGAAATATTTGAAATATATTTCAGATACCTGACATAGATTGCTGTCAATGAACATTTCAATGATTGTATTAACTATGTGTTTTGATTTCTGTCATCGCAGATGCTTCAATTCAAAAATAGTAACACACACAGAGGACTCGATTCTCGAAGCTGCAGGAGGGCAAACCCAAGAAGAAATCCCAGAAGAGGTCCGGTGATGGTGTGTCGAGTGCTGACGAAGAAGACCCGATCCTTGCTAAGGAGGCCAGTGAGAGTCAGTGACCGTGATAAGTTCATTCGCCGGATCTTTGGGTTTCTGAAGCCACATATCAGACGTCACAAGAAGGATACACCAGCTAGTGTGAGTATAACATTGAAATTAAATTCAAACTGGATTTTGTAGAAAATTTTCAAAAGTTTTGTTTATAATTTTTAATGTACTTATGTTTCTTTTATCTTTGCAGTTTAAGGACAAGTTGGCCCTGGCTGAGACGGGTGAGCTAGCTGGGAGTGATGACAGTACCATGGCAGCCATTCTTGCAGACGAACCCAAGGAGCCCACCAAGAAGTTCACTGGATACCCTACACCAAAACCTCCATCCAGGACCAGAAAAGCTGCTGATGACCGACCCGAGTCTCCTACTATGGAGATAAGAGTTACCGTTACTGTTGTAATGTACTATCATATTATTTATTTATGTATTTCTCTGTCCTTAGTGTTCTAGCGTTTATTTGTACTGTATTCCTGTCACGTAATGTTGTCATTTTAGCGGTATTTTAACATTGCCATATCAGTGGGAGGTTTGTCTAGCCATAAAACCAGGTCCAACTCAACATTTTTCTTAAAATGTACTGTACCAAGTCAGGAATATGGCAGTTGTTATCTAATAGTCAGTTTCTATGTATGTTGCCGTTTGTTTTGTTGCAGTTCAGTGTTTCTGTTGTTCCGTTGTTTTCCTCTTCTAGTTGATGTGTTTCTCTCGGTTTTGGTTTGTGACCCGGAATTTTTTTTTCGCTTAATCGATTTATAACTATTGAACAGCGGTATACTACTGTTGCCTTTATTTACCGGATCATCCCTTGATCTCCAAGATAGGCTGGTTCAGTCCATCACTCGAGAGCATCAAGGCATCAGGGCCACTCCTTTCTACAAGTACCTGGAAACCGAACTGAATCGTATGCATAATGATTGCCTGGAACCTGCGTATTAGGAGATCACCAGTTATTAACCAGTAGATATATAAAATTGCATGAATTTGAAATTCATTTATTTAAAGTCACAAATCTTATTGCATGCTAATTTTGAGCTTGTAAAATTCTATGCTGTTTGTTTTATATTTTCAATTACCGGAATGTGTCCAGACAATTCAGGATGAGAAAAGCGGATGGTGATCAGATCAGTTCCTTAGAATATGTTTCGTCAGCATTCAAATTGCAGCAGTCACAGCAGCAGAGGGCTGTTGCTGTAATCCAAGTCGCACATCTGCCACCCACTCAAGAGTCAGCCAACTTCTACAGGAGGGTGCCCTTCCCAGCAGTATCTACTACTCCGCCAGCAGAGCTATCTCCTCCAAGTCAGCAGAGTTCCAGCCAGGTCCAAGACAGTGGTCTATTAACCCACCTTTGACATCAGTGTGGAGATCACAGGAGTGTAGCTACATAGAGCAAGCGAACCAGCAGTACAGTTTAGAACAACAGCAACAGCAGCAGTACCAAACTATCCAGATAGCCAGCACTTCTACTAAGGGCTACGTACCTTCTCCTCGCCAGGCTACATTCGTCCTATTTCCTCCTCCGCCTCCTGTTCCAGCTCAGCTGTCCCATCACAATGTAACACAGGACCAGTGGCGGATCCAGAGGGGGTTCCGGGGTTGGAACCCCACTTTTTGGACGATCAATGCATTTGAATGGGGACATATAGTTGGAACCCCTTTTATCCTGGGTTGGGAACCCCCTTTTAAAATGGCTGGATCCGCCCCTGCAGGACAGTATTTGCCAATATCTATCCACAGACGACAGTGTAAATATCAACAAAGACATCGATATCTCAGCTTTAGTGACCTATGACGACAATAATAACAAAAGACAATAACCAGAAATGAAGAGACAATTCCAGAAGAAATTAGAAAAAATTACACATAGATTGTTTATACTAGTAATCAAAATTGTCACTGATATTTTCAGACGTTGTCCTTTTCAGTCCTTTATATAGATATAAGAAGATGTGGTATGAGTGCCAATGAGACAACTCTCCATCCAAGTCAAAATTTATAAAAGTAAACCATTATAGGTCAAAGTACGGTCTTTATCCTTACTTTACGAGTTACTTTAATTTATATGTTGGACTTTATATTTTGGAAACTTGAGATTTGTAAACTCTAAAAGAGAGGCGAAAGATACCACATTTAAATAATTCGAACATAGACTGACAACCATGGCAAAACAGAAAAGACCAAAAGACAAACAACAGTACACAAAACACAACATAGAAAACTAAAGACCGAGCCACATGAACACACCAACAAACCGGGGTTGATCACAGGTGCTCGGAAGGGTTAGCAGATCCTAAATGTTGGGCCTTTATTTTATTAATAAGAGAAAAAAATAACAACCTTTTGATCCAAATTTCAAAAAAACAAAATTCATTAATCCATACATATAAAGCTAAAATTTACATTGCAATATGTGAAAATAATTTGTTTATCATCACAATGTTAGTATCTTTGTATTTGTTTTACTGTCATTGCTACGTTGGAATAATTACAGGATCATCTTGTCCTGTCACGGCACCGAACAAGCCTTTGAGGTAAAGAAGTAACCCAGGTATCTTCTAATTTGCCTCCCTCCTGGGTTCCAGCGTTTCTTGCCCTCTCATGGTAAACATATAGAAGTAATTTGTCATTTCTCCATGCCCCTGGGATGACATTCTGGTTCTGTTTCTCCAAGTCCATCAGGTTGTTGCGGGTGGCTAGATATTTCAGTCTGGTGAGATTGTGAAGAATCACACAAGTTCTGATTATTTTTGGCATGTCTCTGGCCTCTGGTTCATGGTCCTCAGCAAAACTCGGAAGTTATGTGCCAGAATACTAAAGGCATTCTCCACTACACGCCTGGCTCTGGAGAGTCTTTATTTAAATATTCTCTCATTGTGCTCCATGTTTCTGATGGAAAACTGGTTCATCAGGTTTCTCTTGATCCCAAAGGCATTGTCCCCTACTATGTAATATGGGACAGGAACGTCATCACCAGGTAGAGACTTCTTTTCAGAGAGATTGAATAATGTTGTTCGGACACTCCAGACCTTCCTTCAGTTCTTCGTTGCTTGAACCATCAGAGCCGACATCAATCTAGAGATATTTGTAATCTGTCTTCGACCAGGGCCATGAAGACAATGGAAAAAAACCCTTATAGTTTCTGTACACAGAGCAAGTATTCCAAGAACATGTGACCGCAACATGCTTGCCACCCAGAGCACCACAGCAGTGTTAAAATTGCCATCCTTCTTAAACTGCTAAGCAACGGCGGTCCACTCTTCAGTTTTAGTAGAACACTGGATCACCTCTGCAGCAAACTCGGCTTTGGTGGCAGACTTCATTAATGACAAGTGAGACGGTATTAGGAGCAACTCTGAAGTTGTAGGACAGACTTGGGTAACTATCACCTCAGGACAGGTGTCGTAGTGTGATGAACAGCTTTAAACCAGGAGGAGAGACTTTCTGTACCATGTGTCCTTCTTCTGTATTATGCATTTTACCCTTTGCAGGATCTCATCGTAGAGGCCTCTGTGAAGTCTTGTGTAGTTGTAGAAGGCCTTCTCATCTCCTGTCTTCAGTTCCTTAAGTAGTATATTTCAATAATGGCCATAGCGTTCTCTTCTTTTGTCAGACAGCCATTTCCTGACGCAAATAGACCTCGGTTTCCACCATTGCCTTCGTTTGCCCCTGCCCTGGAAACAAAAGCAAAACATGTTTTTGTACATTGTCAAATGCTAGAAAGGCAAACAGTAAGAAAAGACAAAGTGAAGTAAGACAATTTTAACCTGGAAGAGGAGGAGCTGGGCTTGTACGAGTTGCTCATCATGTTCTCTGAGGTGAATAAAAGAAGAAATGCTGCTGCCTTTTTCCCTTGTCTTATCATGCCATTTTACAGGAACTGAATTGTGAGTTATTGTGATTAAATCTTTGGGAGTTACACACGCCTCTGTTCTGAAGAGTTGCACAGAACTAATCGAAGAAGATGCTCTGAGGCTAGCCTTTTATATGTCCACGTTACCATGACACTTGTGAAACGCTTGAGCTACTCAAATTCGGTTGTCTTCGCCGACACCGTGGTCCCATCTCGATCTCATCGTATTATAATACGATGGCTACACGACGGCATTGCGAGTGCTTCACGTAGTCGTGTGGCCTTCTTAAGACAATCGGGCAGCTTCTTGTTTTCTTCGTATTGTCTTCGTGAGGCGAAAAATGCCCGATGGCACCGATGATCACATGAAGTAAAGACGAAGATGACACGATTTGACAAGATCCCCTCATAATGGCTATACGTAGGGCATAATGGACATACGAATTCAACACGAAAATTACCTTTCGCAAGGTCTTTTGGAATTTTTTTGGCATGTTACAGATTTTGTCACCGCTCTCGAAGTTACTGCCGCAGCCTGAAACCACAACCGGCGGTCATACGATAGGTTAAGATGTTCTAACGAATGGCCCTATGTTTTTACGATCACACCCGAATTTGAACATTTCCTTTATCGTGTACCCATCTGGTGTCAATACTGGGACAGTGTGACGCCTGCATAACTGTGAGAATTTTCTGATCTGTACTTTGTGTGTGTGTGTTTTGTGTTTTGTGGGGGTTGTGTTTTTTTGGGGTTTTTTTTTTTGGGGGTGGGGTTTGGGGGCTTTGTAACAGATAGAAAACTGCTTGTCATTCAAATCGTTAAACTGTTTAACGATGTTAGTGTATCAATTTTGTTTTAATGTATTTGAATATATATTATTTTACCAATTCAAACGTGTATCAATATCTGTGTTTATCCCTTGTTTCACTTTATTTTATTTCAATATTCTCGTTGTCTATGTTGGCATTAGCCGAAACTGCGCTTGTAAAATTCGTAGGTCATGTGAATACTATTACCTGCTTGAATTACTGCAATAGAAAAACAACATTCTTATTCAGACTTCATTCTTTAAATTCTCTTGTACTGTTTAAAGAAGGAGAATTTCAACTGCCATTCAAATAAAATATACTAGAACACACCGCGAAATCGCGGGCATTAGAGCGTAATTGAAAGTATGTAAACTGTTGTAGGATGAACTTTTGTAAAAGATTTATGACTGGAGAATTTCAGGAAAGGTATCAAAAGTCATCGGTACTTGGACAGGACATTTTTTAGCCCTCCCCTTTTTCCAAAGTCCGTTATTTTTGTTTTCTGTTTTCTATATTCTATAAACAGATTATATACTTTAAATAAAGTGTATTTGCTATTTACTATCAATTCCAAGTTTACTATCCATGGCGGTCACTAATATATTATATAGACTAAAGATTATCCACGGCGGTCACTGATAACAGAGACATATAATACAATGTATTATATGTCTCTGCTGATATATTATATAGAGACTCTCTATATAATATATCAGTGACCGCCGTGGATAGTAAACTTGAATTGATAGTAAATTATTTATAGCAAATACACTTTAAACGCGAAAATAATTGTCCTGTCCCCAAGTAATTTTAAACAGTCCTAAACGGAAGTCTTTTCTATGACTTAAAAGTCCGTCCGATGACGGAAACAATATCCGGACTCCTTAATTTTCGTTTTCCTCCCAAAATAACCCAAACTGAATAATCATAAGCGAGGATGACAAATGCGACTATGCATGGTACCAATAGGACATAGAGGCATGATGATTAATTTATTGTGGAAGGAAGAGAAGCGACACACAAAATGAGGTCTTCTCGTTTAATAGTATAGATATTCATCTTGATGTAAAACAATATCAAAAATTTAATTAGATTTATCGAATTTGCAGTATGTATTTATTTAAGGTGTCTCGTTACTTGACGTCATAAATATAGAAACAATAGAAAATAGAAATAAATGAAATAAATGAAATAAGAGTCTGTGTCAAGTAAACATGGAAGATTGATTGATTGGTTGGTGTTTAACGCCACTTTCAGCACTTTTGTGCTATTTCGTGGCGGTCAGTTTTTATTGGTGGAGGAAGCCGGAGTGCCCGGAGAGAACCATCGACCTTTGGTAGGAAAACTGACAATCCTAGTCAATTAAGATTGGAGTCGAGCGGTCCTGCCACGTGTGGGATTCGAACTCACAACCTCAGTGTTAACAGGCTACTGATACAGTAGTTCAACTTCTTAGACCACTCAGCCACCGATGCCTTTAAATGATATGGAAGAAAAATTAAATAACATGTTAAAATTACCTTTTATATTCTTTCGAAAATATTATTTAATAAATGACCCTGCATGCCATAACAATCTTCTTCAAAGGTACTGAGATATTCTGGTTATTAAACGTTTGCCAAATCGTTTAACTAAAAACTTTATGAACTGTTTACTATATTTAGAGTGCTCCAATAAGTATTTTCATGAATAATATATGTAATAAAAAGTTAAGACAGAATAATTGTTCGATAGTTACAGTATTTTAATGTCTCTTTAGAATTTCAAATTATTTTTAGCCTTAGTACCGGGAACCCTGTCATGGAAAATTGCTCCTTCCAAAATATCACAATGTAAAATTATCTCAGCAATTCTAACCATGATACTTTGACTCTTTACTGGACTATGTTATGGAAAATCGAATCCTTCTCAAACTAACTGTACATTAAGAAATGTTTGATATTAAGTACAATTAGTCAGTTTGTCAAGAAATGGTTCAAACCACAATGTGAATGATCTGACACAGGTTCAGTTTTCCATATATGATACTTGTAAAAGGGTAAAATACCAAATGACAAATGAACCGGATCATGATTTTCAAAGCAATAACCACTGAATCTCATAATTAATTCTAACTAATAGTTTGGTGTTTTACATTTTGATTATTCACATTTTATCATAAACCATTCATCATAAGGTAGCAAAATAATAAATTCCAATCCTGATAAATCATTGTCAATAAAGAAGAAATATTAATAGTATGTATTGGTCAAATAGTGCCAATACATTTATATTAACTTAACGCTTATATTACTATTTTTATATGTATCAATTAGTTCTGAGATAAACAAACAAAAACAAAACCAAAACAAAAAAAAACAAAAAAGCTACATGTACTAATGTCCAGTACTGGTTGGTAATATTCACTAAATTGAGCAAAGTATCACAGTCCTTCCTCTTAATTAAAACCAAAACAAAAGAATGTTGTTTTGCTCAATTATAATATTGTTTAAACTTTTATAATCATTGTGCAGTACCAAACAGATAAATTCAGTGAATTCATAATGAAATTACTATCATTTCTATCAATTTTTAGTCATAATTTTTCTCCATTTATGAGACGAAACAGGATACAGGTTTCGTGCCTATTTTTTTGCCTCAGCCAATACAACATAAACACTGAGATCTATTTTTGCAAATTTTACATTGAAACAACAAAAAGATGCAAAAGAAAATATAACAGGCATATTAAGAAAATGATATAAAATCAAAGTTATGCTAACTGAAGTTGATTTGTCCGCCAACTAGTGGGACGTTATTGAGGTTGGTCTAAAATTACCGAATTTAACGTACAATTCATTACGAAACATGTCAAATGTAACAGTTACCAAACAAATATCTTTGATACCTACATTATTGTTGAATATTTGTTTAACATGTATTTTCATTTGTTAAGTTGCATTAGCTTCCTTTCCGACTGATAAGTTAAAGTTTCATCGTTGAGGTCAGGTTTGCCGCGTGAACATTTGAATTCGTTTCGATGCAACTTCAGCTTAAACATATTTTTGTAATAAAACAAAAACAGAACATTTCAATGTAACTTTAGGCATAGAACAGACATTTTTTTCTTTATGTAGTGTCCTAACCCATTTGATATGGAGAGATAATCGTCAATCCTTAGAATATTCTGGAAGTCTTTGAGGTAACAAATATTTATACCAGATACTTCTATCCAAAGACATATTCAGTTGTGTATCACTGTTTGCAAATCTCCCAAATACAAATCATGTTGTGTTCAGTATAATCAACAATTACTTATAATTAACAAAGTCAGGCTATTTCACGTTTTCAAATACGGTACTTGTGTTATTGTTACTGCTCATCTGTGCCCTGAACCAGTTTTATAAATAGCTATAGACATAAGGTTATACTTATGCCTAAGTTTATCGTGGTACTTTTGCACATTTCAGTTGCTTCATGTGCTATTCATAATTGTACTTTCTATGATAGAAAAATAAGAAGATATGGTATGATTGCCAATGGGACAACTCTCCACTGGAGACCAAATGACATATAATTTAACAACTATATGCCAATGTAAGGCCTTAAACAATGAGTACAACTCATACCACATAGTAAACTTTAAAAGGTCTCGAAATACAACTGTAAAATATTCAAACGGGAAAACTAACGGCCTGGTTTTGCTCAAAACAATAAACGAAAAACAAATATGATATGCATCAAAACAAACGACAACCACTGAATAACAGGCATCTGACTTGGCACAGGCAAATACAGAAAGTGGCGGGGTTAAATAATCCCTCCCTAACATAGGACAGTAGTGTAACAGTACAACATAAAAACAAAATCATCAGATCGATACAAATCACATAAAATACCTAACAAAGACACAAAGACACACAGTACAAATCTGAGAGTACTTGCAGTTAATGGAAGCTAGTTCAAAGCCAATAACAACTAAAAAACATCATGTGTCTATAACTAATATATCAATCAGTGCACATCTAGCATACAATGTATCTAGTGTAAAGACTTCATTAACAGTCAGAGACAAACATGCCCTTGTACGATGCCAAAAATAAAGGTATCGATGATTGTAAAACCTTGAATGAACAAACGTATATAACAATAATATTAAGTTCGGTTTTAATTTACTACAAAATCAATATTTATACCAATCAAAACAATATTCAAAGATCTAATTACAGTGTTCAACTGGTAACCTTTAAAAATAAGTTTATTCAAAGGATCGATTAGTTTACCCTGATCGCATCTAAATTTACGGGCTCGGTAAACAACATCACCGTATGCTATCCTGTTTGTAATAAGTTTTCTTCGTCCAACCCAAATCTTTGTAACTATGGAAAATTTAGTACAGATTTTTAGTAGTTTGTGGTAACGAAATCCTGTCCTAAATAATTTAATTTACCAGTAATACATAGATTACATTCATTGAAATCTAAAACGTCATTACAAACACTGTATAGCGAACAAGATTAGATATATAATAATCATGTAAACCACGATTCATAACAGTTGACTTTATAACATCGGTGTAATATGTGTCAGTAAAAGACTGGTTTTGCTTGCATTTTGTATTAAAATGTAGTTTGTTTTATCACAAATAGTCATTGTTTCAAACTGTTAAAATTATATTTTCTCCATGGTATAAAACACTTCAATTTTATATCTGAAACATCTTCAACACAACAGTAAGGCGATTACTTTATTGAACAGTCATCACTACATCAGAAGAAAATTTGGTCATCATGATATTTTTGAGGTAATTAATTGAATGGTCAACTCTTTTACCGCAATCACAAGGACAATGCAATGTTTTAGTGTATGAAATATGAAAACGAAGCATAAACAATTGGAACATAAAACAGAATGTATTGCAATGGCATATATAGAGATGACAGACGGAAGTAAATTGCAAATCAAGCATAAACCTATTACGAATCTTGACGTAAACTTCATCAAACGAGACAGAATCAAGCAACCTGGTATTTAAGACATTGAAACAGATGACAAAGTGACATATATATTTATATTCTAAACCTAAAAGACTATTTTTCTCAAAACTTACGCAGAACTGTCAACTTCATATATTTACTTCTTAAACCATAACACTCTGCATAGTAAAGTCCTTCATCTTTAAGATTGACATGTTTGATAAACAGTTCGTCTTCATCATCAACAAAAATACCGTTTTTGTAGATAACAACATCCCATTCTCTACGGGAAGTCTGATATATTAACTCAAATGACTCTCCTTCATATAATGTAATTTCACCTTCGGGTTCTCCAATAAAATACACTGAAATCAAATAAACATAGTTTTGAATAGCTGTTTCATCGTAGTTAGCAAATACGGGGAAAGGAAAAACATTAAAGTCATAAAACAAGCAGTAAGAAAAGCATAAACTACATATAGAATAAAATCACATACTTTGACAAGGACGGCATTGCACATAATTATGTTTCAGCTGAATGATTCACACACGTGTATTTTTGTTTCGTCATCCTGAAATAGTCCAACTAGATAAAAGAGGTGTCAGAAATTACATAACAGTTCATGCATGTGTAATCAAAGACAAACTTCTCTCAAAAATTTTGATTTTATAGTTTATAGTTAATTTCAATGAAATTCGAAATTGTTTGAAACAGTGTTTATCAAAATCAGATGATGTGGTACGATTGTCATTGAACCAAGTACCCACTAATGACCAAATTACGTAAATGTAGATGTAAGCGATAATAGGTTCAATTAATCCTGGTTTTACCTATGCATTAAAACACTTGTCCAGTCTAATTTGTGGTAAACTTCTAGAAATGTTTCATTTTTCCATAAGTTTCGTATATTGGTTTAATTATTTTCTACAGTTTTCAGATCTGCAACAAAATTGGAACTTTTTAAATATGGTTTAAGAGACAAATCTGAAAATCAATCAGGAATCATCCAAAGATCATGTACCACAAAGACAATTACAGAAGACAGAAACACTTCCTAACAATGAAAAGTCATAACAAAAGTCCTTGTAGGCCTATGATTATAAACGATGGTAAGCATGAAATGAACTCATACCTACTGCAATATATAAAACAAAGTCATTACAGCATACGAAGTCGAAAAACAATGCAACCTGATTTACATCTTATCGAAGGAAAGACTGTTATCAACCCATGTGCTCTATTTGCATTGAAAAGTTAATTATTGAAGTGGTCATATACGTTTCATACTATATTTAGATAAGTAAAACATGCGGAAAAATATTGTTGAAAGTGAAGGTTGTGATTTGGCTGTAGTGAAAGTAGGGAAGAAATTAGCTTTCAGTTTACGTTCAAAACTCCTACTCATTTGATGTCTACATGACTCTCAAGAGAGAAAACAGCTTTTGATTTTGATCTCGATCTTTTGCAACGGTAGCAATAAATCAGAAGAAAAGGAAAATATCTCCAATCAATTTGTTAACTATAGAATTGATGGTCATCCTGAAATACAGACGCAATGATTGATTAACAATTAAAACTATATCAATGATTTCCTTTCTTGTCTTTTGGTTGGCTGTCTCAAGGAGTTTTCCTTTATGTAATTATATCAAGAAGCGATTAAACACACACCATAACCTAGCCAACCACACAAACACTAGTGAATGCACCATCCAAAATTGTTCAAAACAAAATCTTATGACTACAGATGAGATAGTATTATTAAACAGTTCATTTATGTGTACATACCTCTGCAACATATTCTACATAGCAACCTTTTAATTACTGTTTTAAAAAGACGAGTGTAATCATAACACCACCTGAATAAAATAGAACGCATACAATGCATAAATAGCATTTCACACAGTATCTAAACACAATGTTCATCTCCTGAAATATTTATCTGCCGAGTCAAGTGTTTCGAATACTGCATACATGTATTTATACATCGAACCTGATAAAGAATTTCCTTTTTTTTAAAGCTAGGACAATATCATTCTGATTTTATACGGCTGCTTAAGTGAGCACCTGATCTTCTTGGATTTAGAGAATTCTTCATATCCACACATACTAGTAGTTGAATTCTTTAAAAATGTTTCTGTTATGGTACTTCAAAAAACTGTTATGTACAACTTGCAAGAAAATACATGATAACCATGATGATAGAAAAGTTTATTAGTTAATATTTATTTCACAGACACACAAAAATTACGAGAAATCATCCGTTTGAGCAAATTATAACATAACATTATTTTTGACGTTTTAAAATCACTGGTTCGATGCAACTGTCGGTGGACATTACGTCTCAACTGGTGTCATAAGTTTAGTTATATAGCACTCCTCTGTCGTGAACTATCAATGATACAGTCAATTACTGTACATTTGTCATTTTGTTTATGAAATTTTGAATGAACGTCCGAAACCGTATTTGG
>JAASAO010000378.1:0-34356 GCA_017311375.1 Mytilus coruscus | reverse complement strand
AACTTCGGTTATTTTTAGAGGAGCGTTAACTGAATGATTTTTAGTTATTGCACTCTCCAGTCCCGCCGTGTGTCGCTTGTCATAGGAAAAGCAAAGAATGGGAGGAGCTTAGACCAGTGCTCTAACTTCCATCTCAAAAGTTGTTATTTCACTGTCTAGCTCAGCCTCCTTCGCCTACTAAACTATGAAATCAATGACCCTAAAATGTCCTAATAAATGTAAACAAAATGCATACACAACAATATATCAAAACAAATCGAGAAAAGGGGTGGGGTGATGGGACTTACCCTAACACTAGCCAAACTTGTAAACCTAACCCCAATTTAAAATGATTCCTATATATATTATACATTGTACTTGAAACAAATGAATGCTCGATGAGAGCTACAAAAGGAATAACGTGGTCTATAAACGAAGAGGCGATATTGATAAATTGGTAGATACTTTTTTTTATCGTGACTATATAAATATTCCAAAAAATTTTCTCTGAAATTTTGGTCGTTTAATTTCCTCCACTTAATGAAAGAATAAAACAAAATGTAATAGAAATGACTATGAATTTTCCTATTGTTATTTTGGTTGGATACCTGTTTTTATCGTGTCGAAATTAATAATATTCTTAAAAGTATATGTCACTGGATGTTTAGTAATTTTTTTCATTCTATAAAGGCCTATCTCCGTGAATTGATCATGCTTCAAATATTTGTCCCTGGATCTTACACTCATTCAACATGCAACCATTGCAATCAATTAACCGATCTTTTTCCAGTTCTTGGGAATGGAAGAATAGTATTTATTACCTTCATAATTGGCATTAGAAAATGTTTCCTTCTTATCACAACGATAAAACTCCTTTTAAATTACATGTCATTTTCGAGTTGGAGGGCAGATAAACATCGAATAAAATTTTGCAATCCCCTCTTTTCAAGAGTTTTTGGGAGAAAAATATTCAATAACACGTAAATGGCTATCGAGCCTGAATGCCACGGCAACAATTCGTTTAAATGTACCTGTATCTGACATACAAATCCAACTGACAACTGCTGCATGCGTTAATTTTCTGGAAATCAGATATAGTATCACACCACTATTTGATTGACATATTGAAAAGTACAGTAAAGTTTAATTGGTCAGCATTTAACCTTTGACGTCTGTCATAGCTCATTTATGTTACAAATCATATATAGCCACGCCTTACTCATTAACATATTTAATCCACTCAAAGCTACGCTTTCGTGAATTAAATACGTTAATTCGTAAAAGGCGTGCTATATATATAACGTAGCGTGTACCCTTGGGGTGTGTATAACTTATTTTGAATACCTTAATCTTCTGGGGAACATCATGTCCACGTGTAATACTTAGTATATATTGCAACTGATGACATTAAACAAATTTTCTTTTAGCATCGGTGTCCATTTCATGTTCAATCACTCAAAATTTTCACAAAAAGATAATATAATAAAATCATTAAAAGAAGTTGAAAAAAACACTAGCAAATAAACTTCGCATGGAGTAGACGGGGATTTGTGTTTTAAAGGTCTTATTTCCAGTGGACATATTTCATACTAGATAACTAGACCTGAGATAACTTTAACTATTTATATAGGACAATTTAAAAAAATCGATCTGATACACGTACCTATAAAGAACAAAATTTTGAACAGCCTCACATATATGGCCTTATCATTGGTAATATACCATATTTGTATCACTTCTTGCTGAACGTGTAACCAAATTAAAACGTTTTAGAGATATTTTTTAATCCCAAAATAGAGAACGGATATATAGATTAAAGTCCAGATGAGAAGATTAACTTTCTTTTCTACCGCAGTAAATATATTAACAAGGATTAAGAATATTAATAAATTATTAAATTCATCAATTTATTAAAACTGAACATATGAACCAAATAACGAAACAAATAAAGGGACATTGGCCATACATTTTGGTAAGTGGACAACTAGTCAAGGATAATTTGTTTATAATTGTTCAAATATATAAGAAAAGTTCTTAAAAGATTTATATTTATTAATTTTTTTTTCAGTTTAGGAAATTGTTTATTAGCCATGAAGCCATTTATGTACCTGCCATATTTTGTAATTGTTTTCTTAACAATTAATTAATCATTATTGATCTTTAAAGAATACATTTTAACTTATTCACTTTATTTATAGTAGTTCAAGAAAAATATATATATATTTAGTTAACTATTTCCTTTATATTCAATGGAATAAGAAGCGAATTCGTTAGCGAACTAGAGTAACTATAGATAAAGCGTCGTTACAGGTCTTCTTCTGACCGGCAATAAAACCTTACTTAGCAGTATAGAGGGACGTCCATTGGGCTGTGCTCAGCCACGTCCGAATGGGGACGTTGAATCGGATGCCTAGCTCGAGAGTGCAATACTTTTTCCACATGAAGAACCCTTGCAACAACTCTTCGAGAGGACTGTAAGTAGCCTGGTATTAGGCCATTTTCTGTCCCTCCTTTTCAGTGGTAGTCGAAAATTTTCCGACTGTATCACGGCCGGTCTCAATAAAAGACCTGTACCTATCGTATTTATTGTTAATTTTGGTAATTTGTTTTCGTCCTGAGTATACATTAAATATTTTCCACTGGATATTAATCAACCAAAACTCAGTATTTTACAATAGGGAATGAATATCTCCCACGTTCACCTGTCTCTTGAAGCATCAATATTGAATTTCTTCCAACCCCTTTTATAAGATTACATTGTGACGTGTTTTTCTTTTTTTTTTTTAATTTTACGAAAGACCAACACATCGATTTTTATCACCAAATTTGTCTTTGCTGGGATTAACACTAAAACGTACAACAAAACGTAACGATTGAAAATTCACAGTTCAGTTTTTAGATATTTTATGCCTTTGGAAACTATTTACAGACTAATTTTCAAAAACGTCGAAATTTTTTTCTTGAACTATGAATTATAGAAAAGAATTTGTAAACAAAAGTTATTCTTAAATATTAATAATGATCAATGATTGTATTTTAGAAAAAATCCGCCATAGTAGTTTGTTAGTTTACTGGCTCCATGGTGTAAAAATGTCCCTTTCTTTTACAATTAACTGATTAAAAAATATGAAGCCTTTACTGTAAAATAAATCTATTTAATAAAAATAATTTCGTCCAGAATTTTCTCTTATAACCTTTGAACAAACTAATTTATTCGAACTAATTGTCCTAATAGTATGACTTACTGTCCGTTTACCAATATTTTTACTTTGTGAAGTGTTTTCATATCCATTGATCATTAACTTCATGTTTTGCGAATACTTATAATGAGGTAATTATTATAGCCAGTTATAGCTAACAATTTATCTAAAGAAAAACGAGATGATATGTTCAAATTCTGAGATATGAATCTAGTTCTTTAAAAAAACTTCGACATCAAATTCTACACTTTCATTTTTCTGGGTCTTTTGTCTCCGCTTCGAAGCTGCCATCCCGTACCAAACATAATCTATTCACACGATATTGGGGTTTGGCAATATACAATCAAAGTAAGCAATATACAACAGGCAGTAGATCAGAATTTGTAAATTGGTATTTTGATTTCACCTGATTAGGACGTGTCTCGTTGCATTTTCTAATAAACTTACACACACATAATCTGACTTTTAATCATAAGGTTATGAGATATATAAGAACATTGAGCTATAGGCCTAGTTGCATGCAAATCTTTACAAATTATATATTTTGTATGCTATAGTTGTTTTGTTTTATAAACTATTTGTCATTTGGTCGTTTTTTTTTTTTTTTAGTTTTTGACATGGCGTTGACGCGAGTTTGATACATTATGTATCTTTTGTGCTGCATCTTAACATTTATTTACAAGCATGCTGCATGTTTACACATTCATCACTATACCGCATCTAAATATAGCGTTCTTGTAAAAAAAAATAAGGAGATGTAGTCGAGGATGTAGTATGATTGGTGATGAGACAACTATCAACCAGAATTTAAAATACCTGATATAAGCAACAGTGACTAACTTTCTTTAGTTAGAGTGATCGTAAATTAATCAGATAAGCTGGAGGAGGAGGGGGGCATTAGCTTTTTTTTATAAATATATAATAAATTCACAGTAACAGACATAGATACGATAAAATAAGCTCGTGAAAGCTCTGTAAGATCCCGGCACTTTTAACTGTTTTATAACGCGTGCAAAAAGGCAGCACCGGGTTTATGACTGTGAACCTCCGGAAGGGGGCACTTCAATACTTAATTGATAGGGGTGTCGCTGGGGTTCTGTTTGGGTTTCAACATTGATAGTAAAAAAATATCTGATAAAAACGTTGAATGTAAATGATATGAAACTCCGAAGTCATATATTATAGGACTACTGTTACCCCACCCTTTTCATATAATTTAGATCTTAAAATGTATACCTTTTCATATATTGCGTAGGTAAAATTGTAACCTTTTCACATATTGGTAAGGTTTCGTGGGGTGTGTTGGAAAAGTGGAATATTTAAGGCTAAGATTCTGTGTGTAATGTTTACCTTCGGCGAAACTTTCGGCTATGAATAAATGACAGGGCTTTTCATATACAAGTAATTAGAACTTCATCAACCTCATCGTAAATATTTCTGATAGTTTTCCCACCTATTCCCATATTTTCAAGCTGGAAAAGTAACCTATTCCAGCGGCACGTCCTATCACCTTGTATATATGAAGTGCGCCCCCTACTTTTCCTCTGAGGAAATTGTTGAAAAAGGTGCTAGAGCCAAAACTTTTAGGACAAATATCAGGGAACCAATACCAACCAAGTTATCAACTTCATTTTGACTTAACTCCAAAATTAAGGTGACAACTTATGCACTCAGCGGAATTGCAAACTTGTCCTGGAGACTGTTCATACCACCTTACAACAGTATGAGAAGAAACCCCATACTGTAACACCACCAGGAACGTATGCAGTCGTTGGGCAAATGTTGTTTTGGTTATAAGAAGTTTTATTTTCCTGCCAAACTCGTATTCTGCCGTCTATTGGTCGTTACAGAAACCGACTCTCATTTGACCAATGAACAATTTGCTAGCTTCTCATGTTCCAGCGTCGATGGTCATTAACCCTTTGAAACCTGAGTATACGGTGCCTGGCTGTTAGAGCAGGTCCCTTGACAACACGACGTGTTCTTAGGTTGCCTCTGAGAAGTCGTCAGAACAATGTTCGAACACTAACACGACCACCTTGAGGTCAATGGTGTCTAAGCTGTGGGGCAAGAGTAAATGGTTTGGCTTTAGCACGACCAATAAGCAGTCTGTCATCACGATCGGTAATTAAACGGGGTCTTCCGGACCTTGGTATATCATTTACAGTTCCTGTGTCAACATGACGTTGTAAAATCTGACAATGACGGTGTAATTAACATTGAAATGGTTACCTATGCTCCTAGTGCTCCTACCGGCATTTGACATGTCAATTGCTTGTCAACGTTCAGTCACAGATAACTTACGCCTTGCCATATTTCACAGTGACTTGTTGAAGTCAAATTTTACCTGTACCTCGCGACAGTAGGAAGATGATTTAAAAGGCATCGAAACAGTGTATTCGAAAAAGTGCAGATGACCTTTAATAAAAAGTTGCTTGGCGTGTTTATCGGAGTTTAATTTTTTTGGTCGTAATGAATTTTCTTAGTGTATGTTATAGGCAATTCTTAACACCAAACATAAATATTTTTTTTGCAATGGTTAAAAAAATATTGCGATTTATATTTAGGTGGTGCTTAACTTTTGGCGGACTGCATATATTCGACACAAAGATGTTCATTGATAACGGTGTTGTGTTTTTCGTATATTTTTATTTGTTTTAGTACCATAAACATGCCCAATTCAGGGGAACATATACCGAATGGCAAGTATAATGCCGTCATGATGATGACGATGGATGGCCGCTTAACGTCCAGCGGCAAATTAAGATGCATATTCAGGACGAAATAAGGCCGTGAAGAATAAATAGTTCTTAAACAACCACCCGCAGCTGTATCCCTCATTCTCTTTTTACATAAAAAGAAAAGAAATGGAAAATGTATGTCTTAGCATACACATTAAATATTGTCAATATGTTCATTAGTAGATCGCCTTTTCTTACCACAAGTCTTGCTGAAATTTATTTCTAATTGTCCCTAGCCAACGAAAATCGTCAATTATTTTTCATGTCATGTATAAAATGATATTTGTTCATTCTATCATAATCCGTACATTTACAGCATGTTCAACCTCATGTATATTGTTTAATTATTATTTTAATGTGTACACATTACTACATATACTTTTTAAATAACATCATAGGACCTAAGCTTTGTTTTGGAACGATGGTTTATATTTACACTTCAAGACTACCCAAGATTTAGATGCTACCTGTAAGGTAATTGTTATCCTAATTGTAGGTGTATGACAGTTTCCGCAAATGTCTAATACCCGTACAGAAAACGCACTTAGCTGTAAATTCACGATACACATTATACGGCAGCCGTACTAAAGAATGCTCGCAGTTACTGGAAGCAAGCTCGAAGTTCTTAACATGTAGATACATGTATGATATCATGCCATCATACATTAAACATCGGTTGCATTATAGACTTTGGGGCCTCGGCTGTTGAGTGAATTAAGTAATTAATCTACAGTGATTAATAACATATAAACACTGAGGTTTTGAGTTTTAACCCCACTATGGCAAGGTGCGTTGGACTCAAATCTTAAGTGATCACGATTGCCTGTTTTGTAGCCCATTTACTTTGGTTCTCGACCGGGTACTCCTGTTTTCTCAACCAATAAAAACTGGCCACCATGATATAGAAAAGTGTGCTGAAAGAGGTGTTAAACATCAACAAATGATATCGTATAATGTTTCATACAGCGACTTAATAAACACATGAAGACATATTACTGTGCAATGCCATAATTTAATAACAAAGAGAAAGTAAAAAGATCATTTAAGTATTGCTTCAAACTAGAAATTAAAGAATGAGTGTTGTTCCAAAACATAAGAGAGGCAGTGATTGGACAACAACACTACAATTATAATCTGTATCACCAAGTCTATTAAGCAAAAGGTGCAGATTTGAAGGAAAATGTCTAAATATGTTGGCTTTATAAACAATGTTGACGTAAATAGCTGGATGTGAAACGCGATTTTCTATTGTCGAGCCCCGATGACGTCGAAAAGTGAGACTTAGGCGTGCTGTTTGCGGTGTCTGCAGCGTCGTCGTCAACAATTTGTTCAAGTTTGTGATTAGGTCAGTTTAAGGGGAATACTTAATAGTATGTCAATGATATTTAGTATTTAGTTAAAGTAGCATTGACATCTTATTTACATGGAGATTATTGGGCCCTATCCCTCATTTGTCATGTTTGTGGTCTATTTGCTTAATCTAATAGTTAAAGTTTCTGATTACGTGAGTTTGAGTGACACAACAAATGGTCAGTCAATAATATAAGTTTTGATGGTATCAGTATTTACACATCCCTATCCATCATGACCATGGAGATTATTTTAGCCAGTGTTTGCAGTTTGTGATTAGGTCAGTTCGAAGAGAACCACTAATGGTAAGTTAATGATATTTTGTATGTAGTTTAATTAGTATTATCACGTCTTATTTCCTGGAGATTTTATGGCCCTACCCTTTAGTCATGGTTCATTGACTTTGAGTTTACAAAGTCAACATGTTAACATTTGTGTTATGGTCAGTTTAAGTGGACCCACTTATGACATGTATGATAAGTCAATGATATCTAGTATGCACTTGTATATCATTCAAAATTTTGCATATCTCATTTGTATGAAGATTATTTGGCCTGCCTTCTCAATCGTGGTTCTTTGACTTTGAATGTTTTGCATATTTAACATGTTTCACTATTGACATTTTGCATGCAACATTTACAGTATACTTCTAGAACTACATAAAGGCGAGACATATATCTTACGTCAACAGCTTATTTCAATTCTTAACGTAGAATCACTTCCACGATAATATATTTATGTAAAATTTTGTAACAGTTTTACCAGTTTATGATGTCTTTACCCTCGCTGAATTAGAAATACATAGTAGAAATAAGAAGATGTGGTATGAGTGCCAATGAGACAATTAACTCTCCATCCAAGTCCAAATGTGTAAAAGTAAACAATTATAGGTCAAAGTACGGCCTTCAACACGGAGCCTTGGCTCACACCGACAGCAAGCTATAAAGGGCCACAAAATGACTGGTGTAAAACAATTCAATCAGGAAAACCAACGGTCTAATCTTTATAAAAACGAGAAACGAGAAACACTTATGAACCACATCAACAAACGACAACCACTGAGCAACAGGTTCTGTTTAGTAATGAAACACACTGCTAATTGCAATCCATAACTTCACACGGCTGACAAAGAGTCACACCGTAGGAATGACCTAATCGAGTCGATTAACAAAACGCAGATACAGAATTATCCATTATGTGTTTTGTTCCTCTGAATACTGGTAGTATACAGCACACTGACGTAAAATATCTGTTTTAACTTTTCAGATACCGAAGGCACTGATTACTCTTCTGGGTACATTGGTTCGTCACCGTTTAAGAGCAGGTTCATTTTTCTCAGACTTAAGTTTTACTTGGATTAATAGACATTCTGTGTCTGTTTATTTTTTATTTTGTTTTAATGTTTGTCTGTATTGCCTCAACTTAAGTTTTGTTTTAATTACACCTCAGTATGTTCTTTACTTGTTGAAATGTGTGAGATGTTAAAAATACACAGCCCGTCAGGTTGTAATTTGGACATTAAATCTGATGGGACAGGTAGAGCGAGTGCCATGCTTTCTGCACGTTAAAGAATCATGAAGCTTGCCACCATCTCCGATGAGTCTGAAGTTTTCGTTCGTTCATAATTTATTTACAAAATATCACAAAAGGATTAGACACAAGTTAGTCCAACTCAGATCGTCTTCTCCTAAAAGGGTCAGACCTATAATACGACAGTCCCATAATCCGACAGTCCTGTAGTCCAACAGTCTTATAATCCGACAATCCTATAGTCCGACAGTCCTATAATCCGACAGCCCGATAGTCCGACGCTCGGTCACTTGTCTCTGAAAACTATGCTTATATAGACATGTAACGTTTGTAAATTGGTATATTTTTCACACAGCAAATTATCAGATCAGTCAGGGTCGCACTAATCCCATACGAACCGGAAATGAATGCAGCGGGCTAATTAATCGGCAATCCTCGGATGAATCCGCTAATACCCTTATACGGTGGAACGGAATCGACCGAGTCTTGACGAATGGGGCTGAAACAGTAAAAGGCCAGTCAAGTGATTAATATGAGGGCATTTTTACATCAATATTTACGAAAATTTGTTCAAGCAAACTTGAAGTATCAAACGACAGACGAATTTGCGATGTACATAAACGTACGATTTTACACGTGACGTCGTTGACGCGAAAACGTTTACGTTGCAATGTAGAGCCCTGATTGACGGGTGTCATACTGGGGCAACCATTTGAATTTTATGGGGAAGGCTAAGAAAGAAACTATTTTCACTTACATTTGTTCACATCACATCTGTATACACACAATATTCTTCATATTATAAATAGTCATGGAGGTGAATGTAGATCACCTTAGATTTTTTCGCAAAATTTTGGGTCCTGCCTTATTATTTCAAAGTCCATCTTAGCCCCACAAAATCGATTGGTTAATCCCTTATGTTAACTCAAGTGTCAATTTTATTTGGAAGCACGTTGTATGCTTCTACTTCGAAACCATACAGTCACACTTTAGCGATGGCTGCAAAGGTTATTACCAGGAATAGGGAGGAATGTACTAATCTATAATGGATACAAATATAAAAATAAACAGACAGAGAACTGAATCAATTTATTGGCGCTGTTGGCGCATTGAGTGTAGGGCTAATATAAAACTAATATATTTCAACGACCTCATGCGATTACTCGCATTCTCGAAAACAACGAGCACACCCACGAATCAGACGATGCAAGTATTTCAAGGAGCGAAACTTTAAATACAATAAAAGATGCGATACTGAAGGACCCAACTGTACATATTAAAAGAGTTTATGATAAAGTAGCTAGAGATATGAACAGAGGAGGTGGTGATCGGGAGCGCACCTCCGAATTTCATAGAGTTAGAACTTCTATGACTCGTGCCAGACTTGAACAAGTCCCCGCCGTCCCACTCATAGTTGATGGTGTCTGTATACTTGGGGGATGGAGGGAAACCTGGTCTGGTGACACTTTTTCTCTCTACCAGGATAATGACTGGGGAATACTTATGTTTGTCACGGACGACGATTTAAAGTGTTTGCAAAAGTGTTCTGAAGTAAACATTGATGGCAATTTCCGTACTTATTCCCGTCCTTATGAACAATACGTCACCATTCATGTGAAGTACAGAAATAGACTTATGTTTTGTTAATGCCTAATGACAGGACGACAGGTCGGCCAATACAGACAGGCACTTCAATGCGTTCAAAGCGAACGTAAGAAGAACAAGTGGACACCGTTGGCGCCCTACGATGGTAATTTCAGATTACGAACAGGCAATTTTATAGGCCGTTGAAACAGAGCTCCCAAACGCCAGGAACTTTTATTTTGGGCAAAATCTTTGGAGAAAAGTACAGTTATTAGGGATGGCCAGAGATTACAGGCAGAACAGAAGATTGCGCAAAGCTATACGCAAAGTAATGGCACTCGGTTATCTACCCATTGCACTAGTAAGACAGAATTTCCGTCTGTTGAAGACAGCTCGGAGGACCAGAAGATTACAAAACCGTTAATATCCTGAGCTTCTGGACTTTTTACGTATTTATATGTATATACTGGTAGAATCCTTCGTTATTCGGAGCACCCTCAAAAGCTGCGAGGGTACAGTGGAATCTGAGTACACTCCCTATCGGGATTAATGGAGATGTGCCACTAACGTATTTACAACAACATGTACAAGGGCAATCCCACCTAAACACAAAGGGAGTGCTAGGACATCAGGAAGTCTGTTGTTATGGCGGAAGAAGCCGAAGTACCCAGGACCCTCAGCACTTCAGCCATCGGTCTTAACTACTATCTGCTTTGTCTGCTGTGTGTGAATAAGTATTGTTATCACGTCATTGCCCATCTTCGTTCCGTTCTTTTCACATAATTGGTGTCATGTTGTGATGATTCTATGACTAGGAATGCTTAGGTCCATATCATAATTTACATAGAAGTGTTATCATTTTATCAGCAAAAGTTCAGGTTTTGGCAATTAAACCAGAAAAGACAAGATAGTACAGCGATTTATATTGTCATACAAAAGCAGTGATAAGGTATCATTTTGATGACAGAAGTAGACACAATTTATTAAGATTTCATTCCAAATCCATAGCTATGAAACATCTTCTGAAAGTGTTACTGCGTCTGGAAAATTTGAGATAATGACACTATTCCTATTTAATCAAAACTAATTGCTCTTTTGAATTATTTATTACTTATATGTGAATCAATCCGATGTAGTCGTCTCTTATTTTCGGGGCTAACGCCTCTCAGATATGAGAAGCATACATCTAATACATGTGACATTTCACATTCAACCACATAGTTACTACGTTACATGCACGCGCATGCGCATGTATGTAAACAGACATTCTCGTTATCAACTTCGACATGATGAACCGAAATGGAATCTTAGATTAACTGTTCAAACAGTATAGGATTTAATTTGGATCCCATTACAACGCATTCCACTTTTAAATTTTAAACACTGCTCTCGTTTTGACAGTATACTAATAAGCTTTTATGTTTTTGTTATTAAAGGACAAAATCTCCTATAAAGAGTCAATTAACAATTCCGAAAAAAATACTTATTAGATAATCTTGTCTTCCTGATCTGCATTGCTATCAAAAAGTTTCTATCTATCTCTGTCTTAAACAAGGATGCATTTTATCCCTACACGTTTTTCCTTTTAATGACTGACCTACGCGATATGCTGAAGGAGGCAAATTTGGGTATAAGCATCGCTTCTGAATTAATTAACTGTCTTCTTTTGTTGATGATATTGTTCTGTTAGGAAATACGGAAGTTGAGCTACAAACTTTTAAGCATAGCTCATAAATTTGTCTCAAAATGGAGCTTAAAGTTTAATTCATCAAAGTCGAAGGTTCTGGTTACAGGTAAAAGAAAGACTCAAATAAAAATGGTACTTAGGAATGATCTCATTGAAGAAGTTAATAAATATAAATATTTAGGCGTATATTTTGCAAGATCCCTTAAATCTACATACCATATAGACCAGTACCTGGAAGAAAATTTTCAACGGAAAATAAATCGTGCAACTCGTATTTTAGGTGAACATGGGGATTTTAATCGTATAAATTTTGGACACTCTCTGTGGATGTCGGCTATTCGACCATCACTTACGTACGAGTGTTCGGTATGGTTCCCGTCATCCCAGAGATGTACCGAATTACTAGAAAGTTTTCAATATAAAGTAGGAAAAATTATCCAAAACACAAAATGAATATCCCTAAATGTGCGCTACTACTTTTAGTAACTGAATTTGTCTGGGAATCTGGATAGACAAAGAATTGCATACTACGCTAGATTATTTCATATCGGTTAAGAATTAGCTTCTCTTATTGGATAACAAGGGCCACATGACATTATTTATTCTTTAGTAAAAATTCCATCGGTCTTTAACAGAAAAAGACCAGAAAACCGGTCGTTAACGGGCATTTACATGTTAATGACCAGTGGGCGTGGTTTCTCTGTTTAGAATGATGTCCCTTTAATAAAACGCAATCGCGATTCAGACGTTTAGAACATGGCTGAACTGGAAGGCACGTCTGCTACAGACATCTCAAATGATCGTTTTTCCGTACTTTCCGATGCTGATAGAGACAAACTACTCAGTAACAAGAATTAAAAATTATATAGAAAACTTTTTGTATTCATATACTTAAAAATTGCACTTAAATGAATAGCAGTGTCTTATAATTATCACTATGACTGTTCTTCACCCTTTCCTATAGAAATCGTACAATAACTCGAGTTTGCTTTGAACAATTTGAATTTATGAGAATTTTAAAACATGGTTCCACAATGAAATAAACATAATAGTTATTGCAGAACTGGTCATTATTGTGATACATTGACTGCCCGTAGGACAGTGGTATTGACTGCGACAGCGATAATTACCTCGCCTACAGCCTAGTCATTATCGCTGTTTTAGTCAATACCACTGTCCTGTGGGCAGTCCATATATCACGATAATGACCAGTTCTTCAATAACTATTATATAATTAAAAACCTGCCCGATAATCGACTGTCTAAAATAATCCTATATGAAATTTTACCTGTAAATGTAATGAATGGAAATATATATAGAAAATATCGAAACTATTCTACAGACAGCGGGCCTTGACCATTTTGCAAACGGAAACATAAACGGTGGGTGTGGGATGATTGTGTATGCAGCTAATGACAATAAACAATTGAACCATGTGTGAACCACTCACATCCAAAACAATTGTTATCTGGCAGTATGCATGTCTTGTTTCTGTGTTTGAAATTAAATAGTATACAAAATGTGGTTAGAGACGTTTTGCTGACTTATATTGTGTCCCTTCTCAATAATTTCAGCTACAATTATATCCAGGTATGATACAAACGTACACCGCAGTTCTATTTGCTAATTTTGCCAAAACTAAAAAGGGGAACATTGTTATTAAAGGAAAATAACTCCTATAAAGAGTCTATTAACAATTCCGAAAAAAAATTGACTTATTAGTTTATCGTGTCTTCCCGGTCTGTATTGCTATCTAAAAGTGTCTATCTATCTTTATTAGTTTTCAGGATAATAGACAAAAACGCCAAAATAAATGGAAATAATCGTCATTTAAGAGCAAAACTCCTATAAAAGTCGTCTGACAGTTACAAAGTAATTGGACAGTAAGTAGGTCTCTACGTTCTTACTTTTTCTATTTATAGCGGTATTATGACAAAACTTGTATTTTACCTCAATGTTCTATTTTTATCCATGCTGGATAAGTTGGTTGGCAGGCGGAGTCATTGGACAATTTTTAAAAGATTTGATACCCTAATGCTGATTATGACCATGTTTGGTGAAATTTAATCCAGTAAATTCAGATGAGAATATTTTGTAACAGTGAACGGACGACGACGGCGCCGACGACAACTGATTGTAAAGCGCACTTGGCCTTTTGGGCCAGGCGAGCTTATAAAGAGATGTGGTATGATTGATAAAGATAGAACTTTTACAAGCATCCAAATGACGTGGAAATAAGCAACAAGATGGCCACAGACCACAATTAAATTCCTCTATTAGTTCTTTATAACGTTTTGTTTCATTAAAAATGCACCATGCATTTTTGTCAAATCTTGTGTGTGTGTAATGTATAGTACTAGTCCAAAAATAAATAAAAATTCAGAAAGATTGAACCAATCACTCTTACAAATTTAGCCAATACACATCCATACCCCTATGGACAAGTCAAGAGATGTTCCGAAAACTGTAAATATCACTTTTTGCACCTGGCCTAATCACTCTTTCCATATCAAAATCAGTTAACATAGAACATCCAAAAGTTTATTTCACCTCTTCTTTCATATCCACCTAAAAAACTAAGAAATGAGTGAGGAAGGAAAGAAAAAAATTAAGAAAAATACACTCTAATTAAAAGGAACTATATTCGTGGACAACGAAAAGTGGGGTCATTAATTGTGGTCTTTGGCCAGGTAATACATTTAAGGTAGCTGGTCCGAGGACACAGTTATTGTCCTTGATTTTCGTTGTCTACAGATATAGTCTCTAGTGTGGACAGTGTATAACTTGCATTTTTGTCATAAACTTTCCAAATTTATTTCTTTATATTTCATGCATGAAATATTAAGTAAGGGATGACATTACATGTTAAAACAATGAGTTAGAGCTGGTCGACTTTTCTATAATTTTGATTTCATTTTTCCCAATAGTAGTACACTACACTGTAAAAATGTTTTGGAGATGGGGCAGGTGCGATTTTTTTAATTTCAATTTAGTGCCTGAAAGAAATGCACTACGAAATAGATCTTAAATGAAATGTGCAAATTTCGAAAGTAGTATGTAATTCATGTATAAGACGTTTCATGCTACTATAAAAATTAAGTGTTTTATCATATTTTACGACTGTATTTTACAAATAACAGAACAGTTTTGTTTGATTCGATTTTTTCAACTTTCCCACATAAGGGAGATAACATAGGTAAAGTAACTTTTATAATAGAATGTGTTATGAATTTACCTATTTTATTATATTTCATCTTACAATTCTATGGTTTAGTTTTCTTTTATCACACAAAACTGGGTTTTCATGAATAATCTATACAAAAGCTGACAATTCTGCACAACCTGTAATATGAAGAAAAGCCCGGTGACCCATACTTTTATTATATTTTTGACAAAAGCATGATATATACTACATGTTGACAAAATATTGAAAATTTCTATGGATTTTAATTTAGACACTCCATCTACCTTAAAGGAACATCAAATTTAATAATAAAAAAAAATAACTGACGGTAGACAGTTCTGTCACAAGGAAAACATTTATAGCTGTACAATATAACAGTTTGAGTTCAGACTTTAAAATACTTTTTGTCATTTAAGTGAGAAGTGTGTTTAATGCAAAAAAAAAAAAAAAAAAATGCTATCTTTTCGAATCGACACTATTAATAAAATGATAAATAAAACCAAGGAAAAAAACAAAAACAATATATACACATGTGTACATTAATTGTCTCGAAAAGTCCTCCAACGTTATGACTCATTCTCCGTCGAAATTTAGCATGTATTTCTCATTGATATCGGCATACAAACTTTCTTTTTATCTTTAACATTTGCTTTTCCAAAACTGAAATTGGACCACTTTCTTCTTTATTTCAGTTTTCATGACTTTGTTGCTTGGTTTTCGTCGACATGTTGCCTCGCTGTTCTTTATAATTAGACCAAATACGACAATTAAAACGCTTCCAACTGCAACACAGGTCATGTAAATAACAACGTTGTTGACTTCTGGAAGTTAAAATTTTTTAATATGCTTATGTTGTTTATATTTGTAAATTGTGAAATTATCCATTAGCAAGGTAATATAATTTTAATTGAAAATATATGAGTAAACAGAGATGAGGGTATACGCCAATAAACAAACGAACGACCAAAACACTCAAATGATTACTAGTATATATCTGTCAACCTCAATTTATTCATTTGATCGATCCATCATTCAATTTCATATTCTTGGTCTTATCGGATTATACGAGTACCTGGTATTGAACAATGACTTGCTTTCTGTAATATTATTTAAGACATGTTGCCAAACTTTATCAATTTATAGGCCAGTGCACTTATAACGACCTTATTTTTCCCGATCACAAAATAATCATTATGTGTCTGGGAATATATAATTAAGGAGATACGCTATGATAGCCAATCAGACAACTATCAACCAAGGAAAAAAACAAATATGTAAAATCTATCGGTCATCGCACGACCTATTAAAATAACCAAAACAAATTGTGTAGTTATAAAAGGTCCCGCTATAACACAATATAGTTGAAGAAAGAGGGCGAGCCGAGTGCGTCGACAGAATAAGCGCTACTTGCTATGTATGCATTACCCGTCATGCAAATCCATTTCAAAATCGGTCAAATTACATATAAGACGATTATACTGGTATATCAACATGAAAGACTAAAAACAAGTCGCTGGTAAGTTTAGACACCGACATATCGTATCGGTCGACCAATTCGTGATGGTGTCATACCTTGAAACTTATTTAGTGTTGATTTCAGTCGTTTTTCCTAATAACTCTATTGGAGCTGTTTTATGTTAGGGTGTAGAGAACACCCTGCTAAAGAAGTTGGTAGTATCAAAATAGTCGTCCTTAAACAAAAACAAGGTTGTGAATTACTTAACATGAGGGTCTGGATGGGGTTTACAGAAAGAGAACAATGGGCCAATACTACAGAAAAATAGGCTAAAAAATGAAGAACAGAAAAGAATGGTGTGCTAAAATATAAAAATTAGAAAATAATGGGTTGCTAAAACATAAAAATAGAAAATATGGCTTAAAACAAATAGGGCATACAGAATTGAAGGACCCTTTTAACGATTTTATATATCAACATCATGTCAAATAAACATATACATAAACTTAAAGAGATAGTATCATTGCTGAAATTACTGAGATAGTACTGACGAGACACCATAATTCAAACGACGAAGCAATAGTTAATTTTAATTCCCTGTCCGGCCTTAAACACTGAGAAAACCAATAATATAAATGATATTGACTATGTGGTGTTGACATACAAGTGAACTGCACTAGTATTCGCGTGTAATTATTTTCAAGAACATTTACCTATCGAGAAATACTTAAAAATAAAAACCGCGCAAAATGTGAATCTATGTATACAGTAGTTGTCCTCATTAAAGTGTATAAAGGTTATAGAGGAAGTTATATGAATATAACAGGACTGCCATTAAATCTGTCATTTAGCGGTTCAGATGATTGATTAATTAATTGGTGTTTAAAGCCGTTTTAGTACGATAGCGCTATTTCATGGCGGTCTGCTTTATTGGCGGAGGAAGCCGGAATGCCTGGAGAGAACCATCGTTCTTCGATAGGAATACTGAGAATCCTATTCAATAAAGATTGAGTCGAGCGCACCTGCCACGTGCGGATTCGAATACACAACAGTTCGAATACTAATATTATACATTTCGGCCTACGATGACATACTATGTATATTCATTTAGGCACATAGGTAAAATTTTTAGGTATGCGAATAGTGTGTTACATCTCTTACATATATCTGCTATCCATTTTTCCCAAAAGTAAAATAATTTACAAAATGACAATCAAAATGAATTTACGAAAAACCAAGTTTAACTTAAATTAATTTTTCATATAATTCATGCTATCTTTTATCGAATTTATTGTCTCACCTGTTTCCTGGGGTTAGAATTGGGGCTTTTATCAGTAGGTACAACAGTCCTTGTTTCAACTACATTATAATAATAATAAAAAGATTTAAAATTGATGTATGATGCAATTGTATGTAATTTTACTACATAAGTTATAACTAAAAATAAATAGTTATCACTATATTCGGAGACAATTTTTCATCGATATAACCTATCAAGTATCTGTATGCGTTCGTGATGACGGTGTCAAATATATATTGCAAACACATTGAACATATTTAAAGAGTTTACTACGGTACCATTAATTATTAAATTTAGTCAGATACCTATCAAATATACAACTGAACAGTCAACTTTATATCAGTGGTTTCGTTATGGATTCTTTTTTTAATGTTGTCTTAGAATAGTCACAGTAACATATTGTAATATATCATTTCTTTTCGTTTTTCATGTTCTCGTTTATAGAGATGTTCTTCGATATAAAACAAAGAAAACTCCTGACGCTTTTGTTACCTTGCTTCTCCAAAACGACGACAATGATTTGAAGATGGATTTGTTTTATAACCGTTCAATACTTAAATTTGGTATTACGTGATCGGTGAACGTCTTGAATTAAGAAAAAGTATCATACGGAGACTAACCTTTCTTCTATGCCTATGGGATCATGGTGTTTCATCGCATAGAAAGACATTCTAAATCCACAACTTAACAGCTGACCCTGATTGTAAAAAAATATGTATGCAGGAATAAGTCAACAAATTCTTACCGTCTAGCATGTCTTTCGGAACGCATCCCTTTACATGGTCACATCTGTATATGAAAATTCAAAGTCGATAAGACAATAAACGGCTAATACTAAGGAACAGTTATTCAGTTGTTGTCGTTGGTTGCTATCTTTGATATATATTTTCGTTCATTCTTTTAACAACAATCAGATCCTTCATTATCTCATTTGAATTGTTCCTCATTTTGTCATGTTAGGCTCATTGATAGCATACTTTACGGTATGTGTTTTACATGTTGCCTAATATAAGGCTGTATAATGTGTATGGTGAGATAACTTTGCTTACATCCTCGTCATTTTGTCTCTGATGGATTGTTGTCTCATTGAGATCATACCACATCTCCTTTTTAAATGATAAAACAAACTCGTCACTTGATTTAATATATCCAAAAACAATATGATTTTTTTTCAAATATGAATTTGTCATATCATTTGGCTGGCATTTATGTTTACAGTTTATTTATTTTATGTTTTTAAATAACTTTTATATTTTTACTAAACTTTCAATTGATTCAGGTGTGATTTCATATAAGTTTTCAATTTTATCTTGGAATTATCAACATAAATCTTGGAATTATCAACTTTAATCTTGGAATTATCAACTTAAATCTTGAATTTCCAACTTTAATTTTGAATTATCAACATTAATCTTGAATTTCCAACTTTAATCTTCGAATTTCCAACTTTAATCTTCGAATTTCCAACTTTAATCTTGGAATTATCAACCTTAATCTTGGAATTATCAACATTAACCTTGAAATTCCAATTTTAATCTCCTACCCTCATTAGTCCGACACTGATTTTTTCGACTCTCATTAATCGAGTGAATCTATGAATTGAAAACATCGCGAATTTTGGCTCACTGTCTCACTGTCGCTCGGCCAAACAATACACTTCAGTTTGATGTGTTTTACTTTACTTTTGTTGAAGATTGCTATTGTAATCATCGACGCACACCCGCCTATTCAGCATTATAATATAATAATTGAATATACTGAATACATAACAAATGGATATTTTGACATTAGCACCGGAAAAGGGAAGGGGGCGGTTAACTTCGATTTTTTTGTGGGTTGTGCCATTTTTGTCTAAAAATCATGTACCCATTTTTATATAACATTCACTAATATTTGGTACCTATAATTATATATAAATATATACAAAGAATGACCTTTACTTATATACAATATCTTAATTTTAAATGATTGATTCAGGTACTTTATATTAATGTAAATATAAAGTCCCTGATTGATTCAAATACCAATCAATTATATTAGATATGTAATACATACCCCAAATTAATATCAAGTTATGAAAGAACAATGCATATCAATATAGAATGTCATTAAAAGTAGTGTCATAAATATAAAATCTCGCAAAATCATGACCCATATTTTGGCATATCCACGTATACACCCCTTTCATGAATATAAGGCTATGTGAAGCTATATAAGACTTTATATACACGTCTATTTTTCTTTAACATTTAACAAAAAAATTAACCCGACAAAAAATAACTATAGGTAGATTGACTATAGGGTAAAACACAATGAACTATGGGCTAGAAGTAAAATATCAGTCATTTCCAAAATTAAAGTTGATGATTCCAAGATTAAAGTTGAGAATTCCAAGATTAAAGTTGATAATTCAAAGATTAAAGTTGGAAATTCCAAGAATAAACTCATAAGTCCAAGATTAAAGTTGATAATTCAAAGATTAAAGTTGGAAATTCCAAGATTAAAGTTGACAATTCCAAGATTAAAGTTGATAATTCAATGATTGAAGTTGGAAATTCCAAGATTAAAGTTGATAATTCCAAGATTAAAGTCAACAATTTGAAAAAATAAAATAAATAAAAACGGATGGCCTAATACGCTTCCGTGTCCACAATAAAGTACACAGGTAAATAAGAGAAAACTTGAAAGAAATCGTGTTTTCATGATCAAAGCAAAAAATGCAATTATAAGTATTGAATGCTTCTTTTAGTTATTTTATAGGGTTGTAAAGCGTTGACCGTGCGTACATTTTAGAATGAAGCGTCCGCACTTCATACAAAATGTACTTCGGTCAACGCTTTATACCCCAATAAATTTATAAAAGTAGCATTCAATTCTTAAGTAACACTTTTGTCTCTCATTAAGCTACCCTATATTGCTCCCTACAGCTGTAGTTTGAATATTTCATGTTTTACAATTATCAATGTCAAGGTATACGTTTTACTCTCCTACAAAAACATTCGTCTGTGCATAAATATTTCTATACGATATGAATTCTCATGATTATTTGTTCTTTATATGGTTTTGTACTTAAGTTTGTTTAAGTTTATGATATCGGCATGCTTTATGTAAGTCTATCCTTTAAAAAAGTACAGTATTTTAAGAATTGGCATTGAAAAGCGCTTTTGACGCAAAACTAAATAAACATTATTCTTTCAATTGATTTTTATTCGTGCATTACCTTAAATTAATATATTTTAATGACAAATAATTACATTACATGTATGTTTCATTATAATACGTTATTTTGATTGGCTAACAGCAATCTCGCGTCATTCTGAAATTAACCTTCATTTCAAAATGAATTGTAACATGCATGATGACACGAGCTTCCGCAATAAAGTGCACAGGTAAATAAAAGAAAACTTGATAGAAATCGTGTTTTCATGATCCTAGCAAAAATGTAATTATAAGTATTGAATGCTTCTTTTCGTAATTTTATAGGGTTGTAAAGCGTTGACCGTGCGCACATTTTAGAATGAAGCGCGAATAAATTTACAAAAAGAAGCATTCAATTCTTAAATGAAGGTTGATTTCAGAATTACGCCTAATTCCTGTTAGCCAATTCTTATAACGTATTATAATGAAATATACATGTACATGTAATGTAATTATTTCTATATATTTCAAAGAATTTTAGTAGATTTTGTTTACAATTCATTTTCAAAATCTAAATATAAATATGTTCATATGTTCATATTTATTTACTACCATGATTGTACCTCTCAGTGGGGTTACAGTTGCATGTAAACTGCACTTTCTTCCAAAAGTCCATCCTCACATTTTGTACATACTTCACCCTTCGAGTGTTGGCCAATTGGACATTCTGAAAATCAATTGTTAAAAGAGAAGTTATGATACGGCATTTCTTTGGTCCATTGATATTCGTCTTCTTCATAGGTTTATATTACGTAAAACATAACACATATTTTTTATTATATATCACATGACCTTTCCGGACTTATTGTAAGCATATAACTAGGCATGTTGACCTTCTGGAAAAGTTTTTAACAATAAAGTCGAGACATGATTACATTTTGTACATTGAATTCGACAATACAAAAGTATAATAAGCAAATAAAATTGTTCAAATATTCATTGAAAACAAGTCTTTACTTAATTAACGGTTCTATTATTTCATTTTCCTTTAAGGTTGTTTGTTGTACATTGATATTTCTGTTCGTTTTTGACAAATTTTGCATTATTAGAATATGTTGTGATGTGGTATTGTTTGGATACGTTGTTGGTGTATAAGCATATCTTTGATGATTCATTTATTCGATTTAACTACATGTAATGTTAAGCAACATGTATTTTAAATTATATAAAACGTTGTGGTGTCTTTAGATGGTTTAGGATAATATGATACCTTTGATGGGACATTGTTGTAATACTATTATAAATGTATTGAAAGGTAATATATTGACGAATTAAATCTTATGCCAAAGTATGCTCTTTGGGTCAGTAAATTAACCTTGAATAAACAGGACACTTCTACTGTTTTCTACTTCTGAGAGGTGGTATTTATAAAAAAAACAACAGATTTTACCACATTAGGTAGGCTGGTAAAGTTGCAAGGACATTTTAGCACTAGTTTACTAAGTATCTGCCGTTTCCTTGTTTTAGTTAATGGTCTTCTGTTTGGTTTGTATTTTGCATGGTTTACAGTTGTCTAAAAGACAGACGTGAAGGTGGAGAAATGACAAGTGAACTGATATTTCATATATATCTTTTAAGGATTGCATTTGTAATTTATCACAATGCTCATCAAACAATATTTCATACTACCCGATTTTTCCTAGTATGTGCAACGTGGCTGGGAAACACTCTTAAACATATTAAACCCCGTGTTTTGGGCAAACATGTGTACTTTCCAATATTTTTTTTTTTTTGGAAAATTCCAGTTATCTTTCCTTATATCTCGTGAACAAGTTTACTGACGTTTCCGAAGGACAACTTGGCTAATTTTGAATTAATCAACAGCTTTGAAGATTTCCGCATACATATTTTTATTAAAAGAAATGAATGGTTGTCACCAATTTACATCGAATGTCGAATTTCTTATGTAATTTAAACTTACCAACACAAACCTTATCATTGCTCATGTAATGATTGTTGCAACAAATCGCAACTTTAACATTCGTATAAGAAACACCATTTCTTATTCTGAAAAATATTATAACATATATAATAAAGTTCTTTACAGTAGTCTTTTACCTCAAGTCGACATCACTGTACTGAAACAATCAATACCACAGGAAACAAATCAGTGCTATATTTAGATGGAATACAGGGTACTGTAAACATATTTTCAAATCTGATTTACAATCTACTTACATCTTGGTGGCAAGAGAGCGGGAATTATAAGGCAATTTGTGTTCCCCTTGAATTCGAAAGTAAAAGTAATGCATTTAGTATACAAACACCATTGACAAGTTCAATGGACTGTTATATATCACTTTACTTTCTTAAAATCTGTCTGACAAGTTTGATTAGAAATAAAACATCTTGCTTTAAATGAAAACTAAAATGAAAAATGAAAATCCTCATTTCGCAAATACGCTTGCAATGCTATAAAATTTCACTACAATGAATCAGTTGATAGCTGCTCATAAAATAAATGTAAATTTACCATCCATAAAAGCAATTATCTCAAGTTCAATTCATATACAGTTATCAATATTTCTTCTATATGCATCGGTCATCTGTTTATTAGACTGATGTAAATTTGTGTTGACAACGAAGAGAAAAGCTCACAAATTATGCTTTCAATGAACTGTTTGTTTCTTATACTTGTAAATAAACTCATAATAGATACCAGGATTAAAATTTTGCATTTGCGCCAGACGCGCGTTTCGTCTACAAAAGACTCATCAGTGACGCTCGAATAAAAAAAGTTAAAAGGCCAAATAAAGTACGAAGTTGAAGAGCATTGAGGACCAAAAATTCCAAAAGTTTTGCCAAATACAGCTAAGGGAATCTATTCCTGAGGTAGAAAAGCCTTAGTATTTCAAAATGTAAAGTTTATATCAATAATAATTCATGTCAACACAGAAGTGCTGACTACTTGGCTGGTAATACCCTCGGGGAATAAAAACTCCACCAGCAGTGGCATCGACCCAGTGGTTGTAAATAAACTCGTAATTTATGATTAAACCAAACAGTACCAAATGTAAATATAAAGCAAAACCAGGACAAAGAATTACGCCAATTAAACATGTTTTTTTCCAATTTTATAAAATAAAATTGAGAATGTAAATGGAGAATGTGTCAAAAGACAACAACCCGACCAAAGAGAAGGAAACAGCCGAAGGCTACAATGGGTCTTCAACAGAGCGAGAAAATCCTGCACCCTGAGGCGGGCTTCAGCTGGCCCCTAAACAAAAATGTGTACATGTTCAGTGAAAATGGACGTCATACTAAACTCCAAAACATATACCGGTAATTGAACTAAAATTAAAAATCATACAAGACTAACAAAGGTCAGAGGCTCCTGAATTGGGACAGGCGCAAAATGCGGCGGGGTTAAACATGTTTTGTGAGATCTCAACCCTCCCCTATACCTCTAGCCAATGTAGAAAAAGCAAACACACAGCAATACGCACAGTAAAACTCAGTTTAAAAGAAGTCCGAGTCCGATGTCAGAATAGGTAACAAAAGAAACTAAGCAAAATGACAATGATACATAAATCAACAAAGGACTACTTGCAGTTACTGACATGCCAGCTTCAGACCTCAATTAAATTGATTGAAAGATTATGTCTTCATCATATGAAAATCAAGCACAATTCCGCCCATTAGGGGTTAGTATCATACCATAATAAAATACACGAGAAGACCATAACCCGTAGCATGCCAACAACGGGTTTTAGAATAAATGTGTTTATTTCGGATGCAAAGACCCTATGAGTGAATCAATATCAATACCAATATATACCATCTTTAATGACGTGACAGCATTTTTCAGACATAAAATATCTATATGTTACTTCCAGTACAAAAGTACTGAGCTGCTGGGCTGGTGATACAATCGGGAACTTAAACATGTTAAAGTTCACCAAGCAAAGGTATCGACTAGTGGTACTAACAATATTTACTCAGTGGTACTAACAATATTTGCCACTGGACGTTAAGCAACCAACAATCAATCTAATGGCATTAATGATGTTTATGTCACTGGTATCTTTCACACCCGGTTAAGCTAATTTGTACTTTCTCATGTAATTTTTTTCCTAGACAGCCAGTTTCAAAAGAGGGACGAAAGATACCAGAGGGACAGTCAAACTCGTAGATCGAAAACAAACTGACAACGCCATGGCCAAAATAAAAGACAAACAGACAGATAATAGTACAGATGACACAACACAGAAAACCAAGACTAAGCAACACGAACCCCACCAAACACTGGGGTGATCTCAGGTGCTCCGGAAGGGTAAGCAGATCCTGCTCCACATGTGGCACCCGTCGTGTTGCTTATGTTATTACAAATCCGGTAAATAGTCTAATTCGGTAAGTCACATTCGTAAAAAGGGAGGGTATTGTAGTTACGACATAAGGAACATATCCGATATCATCTGTGAAACGGTTATTCCATAACGGTCAACCAACTCGTGATGGCGTCCGTAAAATTTACGAAGGATGACTTCAACTTCACCATTTGGAACTTTTGGTTTAATAGCTTCCTTGTGAGCAGCAATCCTCTATCAAGGAAATCATGTTAGGAAACACAAGCCCGGGAATATCGTATCAATTGGGAGATATATACTCCGTATGTAGGCGCTGCTGGAATGTTGCTACATAGAAATGGAAAGTTCACAATTGGGAAGCTGAAATCATATCTTTTGTTATAAAGTTTTGTTTTCAACCGACCCTCATTGTCAATTTCTAGATGTAAGTCAAGATATGAGGCAGACTTAACTGTATCTGTAGTATCCTTTATCTCTAGTTCGATGGGATAGATTCGTTCAACATAGTCACCAAATTTTGTATTATTTAGTGAGAGAACATCATCTATATAGCGGAACGTAGAGTTAAAGGATATTGCTAACTTCTTATCTTTCTTCCTAAGAAGTTCCTGCATGAAGTCAGCCTCATAATAATAAAGAAACAAGTCGGCAAGAAGAGGGCACAATTAGTTCCCATTGGAATTCCGACAGTCTGTTGAAAACACGTCCTCCAAACGTAACAAATATGTTGTCAACCAAGAAATCAAGCATCTTGATAATGTCAGTTTCAGGAATTTTTGTTTGAATCAGAGTGCTTTCTACAAAGTAGGATTTATCCTCCCAAGACAAGATACTTGTATCTACGTTCGCCATTCTTTTTTAATGAAACAAAGTAATACCAACTCTTTCAATTTGTCTTTTAGTTTGGAATGGGTAATACTTGTGTAAAGTGTAGAAAAGTCAAATGTTTTAATACTATTGCAAGATGAGAGAGTCTTAGATTGTATGTACTCTAAAAGATCTTTGGAATTTTAGTATCCACATCTGATTCACGCCACCTCTAGAATAGGCAGTTTCACAATAACTTTGGAGCCCGGCTTTGATTGCTGATAACATAGATGTTAATAATTTAGAAAGAGGTTTCGTGGAGCACTTGAAAGACCCAGCAATATACCGTTGTTTGTAAGGACACTTATGCAGTTTAGGTATCCAATACAGTGATGGAAGATCCAGTTCTTCATCTTTGGTTGAAATTCAAAGGAACATAGAACAGATCTATGATTATCCAGGATTTCCTCTTTGGTAAGTGTCGTGAGCGTATATATGTTGAGTTTCCAAGTGAATTGTCAATACCTAATTCATTTATCAAGCAGTCTATGTAATGATATTAACACACAAAAACGATGTTGTTTGGGACTTTATCTGCGGGGACAACAACATATTTGTCATGGAGGTAGGACAAGTGTCTTGCAACATTTGGGTCTTTAAAAATTGACGTAGCGTGGGTATTGATATGCCCATTTAGTTTCTTAATTCGGATTTGTATCAACGACCTCACAGCCTTAATCCATTCGGAAAGAGTATCTACGTCTTCTTTCTCGCGTTTAGCCCATTGCCTGGCATAATCCTCGACTGAATCCATCAGTATTTTGAAGTTGTATTTCCAATTGATGGATTTAGGCTCACGATATTTCGGACCTTGGATAACAAATTTCGCAGGAAGTGTTATTGATAAAGCTATAGCCTCACACCACCCTTGTGTGAACAACACAATACCCACGCTGGGTAAGGTTGTCCTGCGAGAGAACGTTCTGTGCTGGTGATTCGGTCCTGATCGGTGCTGATGATCGTTCAAAATGTAAACAAAGACGAAAATAATGATTTTTGACGATTTATAGAAATTACAGATGAAAAAAAAAAATAGGTAAGTTTCAAATTTGTTTCTTATTGGTTCAAAAGTAAGCAACCAAAACATTAGCCGTCTACACTGCTGTAGTATGATAAACACAAAAGTGCTCATTTTCAGAACATCTGGAACAGAAAAAAATAAACAAAAGTGCTCCTTGAGTCCGTTTACTATACCCAGAACTGCTTGGCATAATAATTTTGTAAAAACTGTAGCGCTCTCTTAAAATTGCACATTTTTATAGATTATTCATGTCCTGATTCTGTGCTGGTGGGTCCTGATACCGTGCTGGTGATTTTTCACAAGATGTTAATATTATTATGATTCAAACGTTGCTAAATCAACTGTCTTTTGTACAGACTTGTGTTAAAACTTATTTATGACACCTATTTTAACCTTGGACATGTCTTTTGATTGTAGTATTAGCGTTTTAAAATAATCGCAACTACATATTACTTTTAAGGACAAAATCTTTAGTTCAATATCAGATGAAAGCATTTTTAATTCTAGTATTTTATTAAAGCTATTAAATACCTTTAACGGAATAAAATTCAAACATGATCTATAACTTGTCATGGTTAAACTATATAACAAATTTCAAATCAATATCTTCAAGCATGACGAAAAAGTGTGGAAAACTGATTACTTGCATGAAATTTCTAAGTCCGAGGACCATAACTGCACAAAATCATCAGACTTGAACAAAATTCAAATTTGATCTGTAACTACTATATCTTCAAGCACGAAGGAAAAGAGTGTGGAAAACTGATATGCCGGACTGACGGACGGACCGATAGATAGACAGACAGACAGACAGACGGACGGACGGCAAACCTAAAGTCCCCTTTGGCCTTGCCGGTAGAGGACTAATAAACATGCATTAAGACGGGAGATATGCTATATATTTTATCAATTATACATAATTTTATCATTAGTAATAGATATAGCACCCTAAGATTCTAATTATAATGATAACACGGTACAGCCCTTTCAACTGAGTTTTGCAGTTGTTCTTATGTTGTGCTTTTACACCACTGTCCCACGTTAGCGAGATCTTCCCATAACATTTATATTTTCCTATTTCAGAAATAAAATGAACAAAACAGACTTAACTTTGCTAATCTCAAACTTCTATCCCCAAATGTATGATACATGTCTTTCTATCAATTACACAAATGTTCTGCCTCAATAATCTTGAATACTTACCACTTTTTCTTCCAACATAAAGAACACAGAACCAGGACATAGTTACACAGAACCAGGACATTTTGTTAATCACCAGCACATCATCAGGACAATTTCGTTTTGTTGATTTGGACAACTTTTGCATAAAAACAATAGTTGTATTATACCGCGCGATGTACGTTTAACGTGTTAGTGAAAATTAAACAATAGATTGGTTGTTTTATTGTCGTTCTGATGCAATGTAAACAAATCCACCAGCACAGATTCAGGACCCACCAGCACCAGTCAGGACCAACCAGCACCAGTCAGGACCAAATCACCAGCACAGAACGTTTTCTTGCAAGACAACCTTACCCACTGTGATTCCACATTAAGGAACTCAAAATAGTTTGTAAATACAATGGAGGATACAATGGGAAATAGTCACTGGTGCACTTGACACCCAACATTTCTTAAGTATAGGTGCACTAGTACTAACTCCTACAGTATTAGCTTCTTTCCTTGGACACAACTGTACATTCTGATATTTTCACTTGAGGATGTGATTAAATAAAGGAACAATCATTTGACTTTTAGGTGATAGGGGAAATGGGGATATAGATTTTAATATTGGCTTGAAATGTTGTACACATTTTATTGTTATTCAACTTCAATCAATTAAATTATATTTTCTAACCAAGTCGAAACAAAATACTTTTCCATGCTCAAAAGTAAAAAGTGTGTATTCCTCTATACTGATCACTAGCCGTAGATAAAGCTGGTAAATACTATTGATTTGTTTAAAACATTAATAAGAAAATACACAGATTATGTTTAATGGTTAACATAAAAGTGGATATCATGAAAAGCAATCCCTTGTACAAAACATCTTTAGGCGTACGGTTAGACGGTGGATTGAGGGTCTAAAACAAGGGGTATAAGTGTCCAAATGGTCAAATTGCGAAATGTTTAAGAAAATAATCAGTACACCTCTTACACCCTCCTGAAAAATCAAATGCTTTGAATTTAATTTATTTAAAGTATTTGTTCCTGATAAAATTAATACAATGTAACGGGAACAGGCATCATTCATGTAGCATTATTCATATCACCAAGTTTCCAGATGAACTTTTCAGGATTAACAAATATATGAGCTTTTAGTTTGAAGCCGGAAAATGGTAATGCCAGATGTACATAATGAAGTAAATTTAAAGATTTCTCACCCAATTTTGTTGAAAACGACAAACAAAGTACACAAAACCTTCCCAATGCTGGTTATGCTATCATGCATGCAATTTTTCTGGTATGATTTATTTTACAATATAAACAATAAATAAGTTATCCTGATCCGCCTACACTTCAGTAGCACCCTTGATCACCACCAATTTTGGTGAGGTTTCTATGTTGTGTTTTGTTATACTGTTATTTGTCTGTTGATTATTTTTCTTTTCTTACCATGGCAATGTCAGTTTGTTTTCGACTTATGAGTTTGAATATCCCAATAACATATTTCGCCTCTCTGATAAAAATTTAATCAATCCTTAATGTTAACGAAATGATGCGAAATTTTATCTCTGTTATGCTTGTTTCATTGGTATTATGTTCTTGGTAATAACAAAATGGGATAAAATGTACAAACAAGGAAGACCGTTTATTTTCTTTTGGTGTTTCACTACAAATCCTGGAAACTCCAAAAGTAGAACAGAATAATTGTATATATGGAAGTTTTACCGACAATAATTTGCTGTTGATTGTTTAATCACTAATAGTGAACTACTTACATCAGTTTTACTTCTTGTTTACTTTTCCTAATTATTATCCAATATCACATGATAGCAGAGATCAGTCAGTACACGTAACAAAACAGCAATACGAGTTATCAAAATGAATTGATAGCCTTCCTGTCTGGGAGTGGGATGGAGTATTAGAAACAGACTTTCATATTGTATTGCATGAAGAAATTAACAATCTATCATATCTGGGTTTTCTTGTAAGTTGACTTAGTAACAGATGTGACAAATATCCCTTTTAATCTTTATTATAATTTGTAGCAGCAATAAAAATCACATACCTGCGGTATATCTGACACACTCCGGGAGTTGGAGTTGTAGCTTGTACAGTATTGAACAATAAAACACAACATAGACTACAATCCATTCCATACTTCCATGAGAAAGAATATATATGGAATAGTCTACTCAAGGAAATAAACGAAAGGTTCGGCTTTTTGTATTAGAATCAGGAAATGATTATATAGTTTATTCATCTATAAATATAATGCAAATATTTCCTGAAATTGTACATTTTATGTATGTCATTAAAGCAATATTGAAATAATTAAACATTGCAACAAAAACTAATTTAATCAGATATTGAACTATTGAATGTCTGTCCACTTTATGTTGATAGCTATAATCTGATAATGTTTTATGTGAACTGTGAGGTAAACATGCCAACACAATTGTTAATTACAAAAAGTAAATGTCGAAAAAAGAAATATCTGAAGATAACTATTCTAACGCAGATTCCCAAAATCTATGGTTTGTACTTATTTTCTTTCAACTTATGGAAATGATCAGCTGAAAATTACTTCTCACTGATTACAAAAGATAAGGTTTCCATGTATTTCCTTTGAAAAGGGACATAATTTGGCTACTTCCTGTGTACAAAATGCCAATAACGGTGTCAAATGATTGTCTTAATAACACTGTTTCGAAAAAATGAATTTCAATGCTTGCAATCAAGAAAATTATTTGCCATTTCCGGTTTAAAAATGTCACTTCCAGTTTATATGAAAGGTTGCTTCAAATTGATTCTTAAACTATACAAGAGTGTTGCAATGAACATAAAATAAGAACCAAAAATACTAAATCCGATTGAAAAGGTCACTTCAGTCGGTTTAATTGCAAGGTCATCTGTCGTCCAGTCTAATGCAAAATATTTTATTCCTTTATTATGTGCCAATATGGCAATCACATATTGTTCAGAAAGCGTCTTAACTCAGCCGTTTCCAGCCGCATTTTCCCGATTATCCCGTTCTCAATCCTATTCTAATCCGATTTGTATCTTTTGCATGGTTAAAACGACCAAATCCGTCCCGACAGCGTCCAGATTCTACCGAATGTGATTCGACAGAGATCAAACAGTGAATCGACGCTGACGGAAAATATCCGTTAGAAAGCCGTCGCCATATTCGAGATGATCAGCTACTGTCGGAACGCAATCCCATCACAGTCTGCTGTGCCGCATTTCAAATGTTTGTCTGGGCTCAGTTGTATTGTGTTCTGTAATTGACGGAACTCTGAGGTGGGTATCATTGCCGAATTTTGTATTAATAACGGGATTGTTCCGGATTGGTTTCGACAAAGACGGTTTGCATTCGGCAAGATCTGGATGCAATCTGGACTCAATCAACCAAAAACAGCAATGACAAATTTCTCATGATCATGCCCGTTCCACAGAACATTGTTACGATTTTGATGCGATACAGCAGAATCTGTAACGACATAGTGGCGATTGTAATCCGACTAGACAAAATCAACTGAGTTTCCCCGAATGTTACGGAACGAACCTTACCGTCAGGGTGCTTGACCGACCTCATCGGACCTTTCCCGATCCGTAGGAATCTGTTACGAACGTATACGACTGCGTTCCGACAACGATAGGACATTCCAGATCATGCAGGATAGTAATCCGACTGTTTTACTTTTCTTGTCTTAGCGATGTTAGCAGGTTCAATGTCAGCCCAGGAGCCGAAGGCTCGAGGGCTGATATTGACCGAGGGCTGATAATACAGCCGATATGAAAATGACATGTTATGATCTTTTATCATATGCTTCAACAATTTTTCATATGTTTCTAAAAAGTGGTCCTCAAGTACAAGTTCAAAAAGTGAAACGTTTACTGGCGACGGACGCCAAATGGAATACATCCGAAATAAAATATTTCTATCATATGCCTCAACTAGGAGATAAACAACAGTATAATATATTTTATATTGAAGATAACAAAAATCAACAATACATAATAAACACTGTTTGAACATTCGTAAGGTAGCTTGCTATATTATGCTGGAATGCATTTATTGTATTATTTATGTTGCATTTTACATAACATATTTTTCTGTATCCTAATATTCGTTTTGTACCCTACTCTGTTATGTTTTTCCTGCAAAACGTACCATTGAGGTGTATTTTCCAGAGTTTGTCGAGTAACGTCGGAATGCCATGCGATAACGTTACAGAAAGGATTGCGATTATAGCCAGTACAATGTAGTAGTAAATAATTTTTCGTATCAACCCGCTAAGCTATCATTTCGGAAAATATGGAATTCACGAAAATCTAATGCTATTATCATACTGTTAATAGTATATTTAAGTTATTTACTCCAAGTATATGATAAGTGTTCTATATCATATACCAAATAGTTTATCGGCATGTTGCAATACAATAGCGATATATAAGAAGCAAGGAGGCGGAAGAAAAAAAAAAAAAAACAAATTCAAAATGTCATTCCACGTTAAGGAGAAAAGACCTAATGATTATGTAAACAATAGCTTATCGCCGTACAGATTTCATTCTATAAAGGTTTGTTCTCTACATTTGTACGTAGCACAGATATCATAGACACTCACTAGTGTGGCAGCACAGGCTGGTATGGGATCACCTTGTTTGTTATATAGTTCAACTTAACTATTGTGTGCTACTTATACATGTTATACTGAGAGATTCTCCATGTCGACAATGGCACAAAATTAAGAGTTACGGTGCAGTCCGGTGTGTCCGCGTACCAAAGACTTCTGGCTACGCCTGGGCTTATTCATAAAAGATATAATCGGATAATATGTCTATCTACATGACTAAGGTCTAAAATAAATATCTGTTTACCTTAACTGGTAGTGAAAAAATGTTAACAACATGTAGCTCCATCGGTACTTGTTTCACTGATACGCCTTAGAAGAACTCTTTATATAACGTGACACAAAATCCGCATTCTATAACGATTGCCTTTTCTTTCAGATATTTGTTTTCTTGTTCTTTTACAAAGATATGTTGTTACCATTGCCAATAACATCAACAACAAAACTATAAGCATTAATTATTTAAGCATTTCTTTACATGAATATCAGAATAACCTTTTCATATACAAAATAAAATTCAGAAAGATCTTGTATGAGAGCTGAATCTTTCAAAAGTTAACCTGGAAGCTTCAAATCCAGTCTTGGTGTCTTTTTATTTTACTCTGAAGTTCAATGTCTAACGAGACCACACCTGTAACACGTGTCTTCTTCTCTTGACCGTTTGACCTGCCTTCCGTAACCAAGTTTATCCCTTAAAAGGCGATTTACTAACAGATACGGGATTGTGTTGTGAGCAGACCGTGTATTTGAACCTGTCGATTCAGCGGGTGGTTTGTGCACGTACTGCTTTTTGTCCACAAACTTTTGAAGTTCAACTATCTTGCGGCATGGTTGCTCTTATCTTCTTTTCATTCTCATACTCGCTGGCTAGATCATCAGATAAATAATCTTGTACTGACTGTATGAAACATCTCTAATCTGTAATTCATATGAGCTTGTTTCTTTTCTTCAAAAGGTTGAATGTCTCTTTAAAGATGGTATCCGCCGTATCAGACTTATTTCTCCCTAAATAAGCCAACACTCTCTGTATCAAATGCTGCAAATTAACATTTAGCTCACACTGTACTTGGTGTCCCTTCAATTTAAAGACAGTTTTTTAACTTTCTTTTTAAAGTTGGCGTAGTATATCTGTGACCAAGTTTCAATGCCAG